>QXVZ01005473.1:0-10775 GCA_008931825.1 Phallusia fumigata
AACTGGAATATTCCAACGAAAACCGCACAAAAACAGGAATTTTCTATCAAATTTTGACGCCCTCAAACTGAAAAATAAGCAAGGCTATAGCCTTGGTGTTTTGTCAAAAATCGGATTAAAATTTAATGTCACTGATTCGCAGAGCAAACTGGAAATCGGGTGGGTCTTGCTGAAATAAAACTTTTAACTCCTCCGTGGTTAAAAAATTTAATGCAAGGTGTTGATTTGACTCTGGAAAAAATGGTTAATTGGTGAATCAGAAATCGGATGGTAAACGGTCTAGCTGGAAAAAAACACTTAAGTTATCTATTTTTAGACTATATTTAGGATTTAATGACCAGAATAATTTTTGCAATAGAAAATGAGAAAAGTAATATTAAAGTTTAAACATGTGCCGTGTAGAACATAGAGGACTGGTTGCCCGTCAAACTAGCGAGTCCTCCCGAACCTGGAAGTTCGACAACTTAACCAGACGTTTCGCTAAAAGAGCTGCGTCGCGGTTGGAGTCTTGTAAGTTCCTTTCTGGATTTCGATATGACTTGCCTCGTGAGACCCTTGCTGAGCTATTGCTTGAAGATATTTTCACGGTTGCTGAGATTGCTTTCCATCAACAACATTTCCACGCAGAAGCTTAACTCTTGTTTTAATCTCGACTATGCAGTATTGAGGCGAGTAAATTGAGTCAGCAAATTAACTATTTATAGAACTCGAATTAGAAGGCACTATCTTTTCATGCACGAAATTATTTTATAAAAGTAATAGCGCGGACATAATGTACAAGAAATTAGTTTTCTTTAAATTTATCCGCACGTGTTTCTAAAGTTCCACCGTTGCTAAGAGTTCAAACAGCAAAACAGCAAAACTGAGCAGATTTTAATGCAAACAATATTCCAGCGATGAGCTCTTGCATTTAATCAAGTTACCTGGAGTTCAATGGCTGGTAGGACTACAGAACTGTAAGTGGCCGCCATGATTTCGAAACTTACTTGTTCCAATGGACATCGGTAATTGTGAAAAAACAGAATGGACCTGTATGAAAAGATGATGGTCGCCACGTCTTTATACATTGAATAGGAATTTTCTGTCAAGCAATTAATGTAGGGTTTGTTTATAAAGTTAAATATACATAGGTAGGTTTGTTTTCGTTTGCAAGCGGTTAGAATGTTGCAAAAAGCTTGTGAACAGTTTCATGACAAACTGCGAATGTTTGTTGTAACTTGCTTTCAACCTCAGGCAAAGCCGATAAACCCAATCTGACTTGATGCAGATACAGGAAGTTGTGGTTTAATAATGCAACCTTATATCCCGACACGTCACTGAGAAAAGTCCTACAAGCCACTGTCGCAAGAAAACATAAGTATGTGTGCTGACTGCAGAGGATTGTCGCCATATTTTCTGGTGGCTTTCGCAACTTCATAAAGGCAGATACGTTGTAACAAAATTTTACCCAATCACACAACAGATGGGAAATCAACAAACAAAAGGAATAAGATTTCCTTTATATTTGTTAGACAGCGGATGCAGACGCGGTTTCAAACTGATACAAGTCGAAACTCTCGAACGGGAAAACGCTTTTCACAAATTAATCCACACATTTGAGCGATACACATTTGGCCGATTTTGCTTGTTTCAAGGCTCTTCACTTTTCTGCTATATGGGCTAAAACGTTAAGATTTATGAAAAAACTTAAGTCTCTGATTCCAGTTTAAACCGATTTGTGGGTTCGGTAGCAGACCGGACCCGGCTGTAACCTGTTTAAAACTGGAATATTCCTATGAAAACCACCCAAATACTGAAAATTTCTTTAAATTTTCGACACCCCAAAACCGAAAAATGAGCAAGGCCTTGGTGTTTTATCGAAAACCGGTCAAAATTTTATGTCTCCGATTCCGGTTTAAATCGATTTGGAAGTTCGGTATCAGGCCAAAACCGAATGTAACCGGTTTGAAACTGTAATGAAAAACTGAATGCTGACAAATCTTCTCTTGTCATGTGTTGTGTTAGGTCATGAATCAACTTCTTATTACGTCATAGTAGCGTTACTTTGCATATAGGTGACGACAATTAGGACCCGAACTGCGCGTGTATGAAGAAAAGGCGCGAAATGCCTTTGAAGGACAATCAAGGTCAAACTTAGTGACATGCTGCGAGCCTGTGAAAAGAATTGACTTGCGCCGTAGTGATGTCACAAATGACGTTAGTTGTAGTTTCGTCACAAAAACGTTTGTCAAGGATAAAAAACAAATAAAAAGACCAAATTAGCTTTGTTAACAAACAGCAATTTTTTGAAAGTAAGCATTCCTTCAAGGTCAAAGCAAAAAACTTTTAAATCTAGCAATATACTTAAAGCCGTGTTATTATATTCCATGCTTCTGTATTAAAAGTAAGGTAAGTGTAGTAGTAGTTTTGTAAATGTTAGTAATTCAGTGTATTTGGGCTTGATTTAACAAACAATTGCGACAACTTCCAAATAAGGTGAACTAACATCCCAAGTTTTGTGTTTTTATCTAGAGATTCTTCTACTGTTTATTGTGGAGACAGTGGCCAATTATTTACTCATACAACATTAGGAATAAAAAGTTATCGGATTATTTAAATCCAGTCACGTTACCCGGATAATGGTTTCTGATTGGTGCAATTAAAAGCACATGATTTTAAATGGATAAATCTCTCGGCTGCAATATAAACTGAGTTTAAAAATATTTTGTTTCAATGCGTTTAAGTGATTTTGACGTCATGTTATCAACAGAGTCGAGCAAAATCTTGAGTATCGGCCAATTTGTCTGAAGGAAAATCAAGACGTAATGCCCCCTACATAAAACTAAAAGTCTTGGAATTGAGTAAAAATGAAGATGAAAACTAGTTTATGGGATTCTGGTACAAATTGAAACACATTTTTTTAACAGTTATGGGCGGTCCTTGTAGTTATAACTCTTCTAATAACCATGACCAACAACTTTGCCTTGGGTGTAGAAATTTGTTTCGCAATTAGTGACTTAGTGGCGGCGACAACTTCACACATTTCCAGCATCAAACCGAAAAGATCACGGACAATAAATAACAAGGATGAAATTGTCACACAAACAAGCAAGGTATTAACGACAGAAATCTTTGACATTAACGCGTGCTGTCGCTATGGGAACAGTGCAGACGCGAGAGCACGAGGAAAGAAGGTTTGAATTCAGTCCGCTTTGTTCGAAGTTCGAACTGCGGCAAGAATCAGAGACCCGATGTTGAGAGCAGAAGAATGTTGAAGGTTGTGGATCGGTTTAGTCAACTGAAGAACTTTTATCGAAACGAATGAGGCAAAGGAGGAAAAGAACAGAAAAGCAGTCAACATTTTAGTCACTTGGAAAGTTAATTTAGTGGAAATGTTTTAAACAACTGCATAATAATGACATCTCGATACGCTGTGGGCAAATTTTTTTTCAAAATTGCAAAGTGCTGACCTCCTAAGCAGGAGTTGAAAGATTATGGAGACATAACTTTTACTCCGATCAGTAGCAGCTTGTTTTTAGAACCAACCTGACCAGACTGAGTCAGTTGGTAGATCGTCGTTTAGGAGGAAAATCAAAACGATAAGTTAAATTTGTCCAAAATTCTTTTTCACTTTACTTTGCTTGTGTACGATTCTTGTGAACAGGTGACATCATTTTTCCGCAGAACTTTCCCAAACAAGCCCTAGGTCAAACAAATTATGGCTGATAGCACAGACCACAGTAGGAACTCGTCACGAGCTAGCGGCCTCAATAAAATCGGCGGATCCTGCGGGAGCCAAAGCCCCGAATGTCGGCCAAAGTCGATTACTTTTTCCGAAGAAGAAAATCAGAGCCGAATGTCGGGTATTCGGGAATCATTTGACGACATTGTACTGGAGGTGTCAAAGTCGCGCGCGGAAGCTGACGGTTCCGTTAAAGACGCGATGGATATTAGCGGTATGGATACGGTGGAAATGGATTCGCTTCACCAAGTGAAAAAGCAACAACCCATGACGACAAGTGACACGTCATCAGTTGATTACGTCAACCGAGATCCTAAGAATTTACAAGACTTTGTCAAGGTAAGTTAGAATATTGACAAAACAAAGTAAATGAGGGTTACAACAGATTGACGAGCAACTCGGCATTTTGATTACTGGAATGAAGACCAAATATGTCAATGAAAGATTATTCTCATTGTAAGCCAAACCCTTTAGTTAATAAGCCCATATACAAGGTTGGACGGATCTAAAACTGGGATTATCAGCGGGTAATCCTCTTACTTCGATCCTCACGTTATTGCCGCCTTTCAAACTACGTGTACAATTGTGACGTTCGTATGTCGTCACAAATTAACGTGACGACATAAACAAATCGAGCGGAGAGCTGCCGCGGAAAGCAAAGTTAAAATGTAGAAAACTTCTCATCCATTTTTAACCAATGCATGCAATTCGAACCCCCGGCAGCCCGCTATTGAGCTTGGCAATGTACAACGCCAAGCTGACGACCTTGATTTGAACAAATTGTTTAAACGCAAGCTTGAAATGGAAACAAACGTGCGAACGAGGTCACTAAAGTTCGTGTAGTGACCGCATATAACCCTCAGTGACGTAACAGGGAATCCATTTATGACGTATAATCGCCTGTATCGCTTCACAACTTTACGCCATAAGATTAAACGCCCCCGTGGAAACCTATAACTAACAACACAAGTGTAAGTTTAAATTGTAAACTACAGTTTTGTATGGTGGAGTGTTTATTGTTTAATGTTAATTGCATTTATTCAACTTCATTTATCTTCATATGTGTATCATTATGGGGAAAAAACTCTTGAAGACCCTTTAAAGGCAATTTTAATGCCAAATTTCCTTTAAAGTGCTAAAGCATGTTAAATGTTGTTGANAATTTGTCTGAAGGAAAATCAAGACGTAATGCCCCCTACATAAAACTAAAAGTCTTGGAATTGAGTAAAAATGAAGATGAAAACTAGTTTATGGGATTCTTGTACAAATTGAAACACATTTTTTTACCAGTTATGGGCGGTTCTTGTAGTTATAATTCTTCTAATAACCATGACCAACAACTTTGCCTTGTGTATAGAAATTCGTTTCGCAATTAAGACTTAGTGGCGGTGACAACTTCCCACATTTCCAGCATCAAACCGAAAAGATTACGGACAATAAATAACAAGGATGAAATTGTCACACAAACAAGCAAGATATTAAGGACAGAAATCTTTGACATTAACGCGTGTTGTCGTTATGAGAACAGTGCAGACGCGAGAGCACGAGGAAAGAAGAAGGTTTAAATTCAGCCCGCTTTGTTCGAAGTTCGAACTACGGCAAGAATCAGAGACCCGGTGTTGAGAGCAGCAGAGTGTTGAAGGTTGTGGATCGGTTCACTGAAGAACTTGTATCGAAACGAATGAGGCAAAGGAGGAAAGGAACTGGAGATTCCAGAAAAACAGTCAACATTTTTAGTCACTTGGAAAGTTAATTTAGTGGAAATGTTTTAAACAACTGCATAAAAATGACATCTCGAAACGCTGTGGGCAAATTTTTTTTCAAATTGCAAAGTGCTGACCTCCTGAGCAGGAGTTGAAAGATTACGGAGACATAATTTTTACTCCGATCAGTAGCAGCTTGTTTTTAGCACCAACCTGACCAGACTGAGTCAGTTGGTAGATCGTCGTTCAGCGGAAAATCAAAACGACAAGTTAAATTCGTCCAAAAGTCTTTATTTTTTTCACTTTACTTTGCTTGCGTACGATTCTTGTGAACAGGTGACATCATTTTTCCGCAGAACTTTCCCAAACCAGCCTTAGGTTAAACAAATTATGGCTGATAGCACAGACCACAGTAGGAACTCGTCACGAGCTAGCGGCCTCAATAAAATCGGCGGATCCTGCGGGAGCCAAAGCCCCGAATGTCGGCCAAAGTCGATTACTTTTTCTGAGGCAGAAGTTCAGAGCCGAATGTCGGGTATTCGGGAATCGTTTGACGACATCGTACTGGAGGTGTCAAAGTCGCGCGCGGACGCTGACGGTTCTGTTAAAGACGCGATGGATATTAGCGGTATGGATACGGTGGAAATGGATTCGCTTCACCAAGTAAAAAAGCAACAATCCATGACGACAAGTGACACGTCATCAGTTGATTACGTCAACCGAGATCCTAAGAATTTACAAGACTTTGTCAAGGTAAGTTAGAATATTGACAAAACAAAGTAAATGAAGGCAACAAACAGATTGACGAGCAACTCGGTATTTTGATTGTTGGATTGAAGACCTAAATATGTCAATGAAAGATTATTCTCATTGTAATCCAAACCCTTTAGTTAATAAGCCCATAAACAAGGTTGGACGGATGTAAAACTGGGATTATCAGCGGGTAATCCTCTTACTTCGATCCTCAAGTTATTGCCGCCTTTCAAACTACGTATACAATTGTGACGTTCGTATGTCGTCACAAATCAACGTGACGACATAAACAAATCGAGCGGAGAGCTGCCGCGGAAAGCAAAGTTTAAATACAGAAAACTTCTCATCCATCTTTAACCAAAGCATTCATGCAATTCGAAACCCCGGCAGCCCGCTATTGAGCTTGGCAATGTACAACGCCAAGCTGACGACCTTGATTTGAACAAATTGTTTAAACGCAAGCTTGAAATGGAAACAAACGTGCGAACGAGGTCACTAAAGTTCGTGTAGTGAACGCATATAACCCTCAGTGACGTAACAGGGAATCCATTTATGACGTATAATCGCCTGTATCGCTTCACAACTTCACGCCATAAGATTAAACGCCCCCGTGGAAACCTATAACTAACAACACAAGTGTAAGTTTAAATTGTAAACTACAGTTTTGTATGGTGGAGTGTTTATTGTTTAATGTTAATTGCATTTATTCAACTTCATTTATCTTCATATGTGTATCATTATGGGGAAAAAACTCTTGAAGACCCTTTAAAGGCAATTTTAATGCCAAATTTCCTTTAAAGTGCTAAAGCATGTTAAATGTTGTTGGTTGTAAGCAATATTTTTATGTGTTATCAGTAAACAGTTGTATAGCATTGGTGATTTGAACAAACAACATTAAACACCTAAAATTAAACCACCTGATATTCTGATACCTACTTGTTGTTATTAGGTTGACTTTGCAGATATAATTGCTGAACCTGATGGATCTCACAGTTTCAACACAATATGGGGAACAAGTTACAAAGTTTTTTCTGTCACCAAATACTGGTTCTACAAAGTGATGGCCCTTGTATTTGGAATACCATGTGCTATAATATGGGGTGTGCATTTTGCCTGTCTTGCTTTCTTCAGTATCTGGTGCATAACACCATGCATAAAGAGCATTAAAATCAAGGTGAGTTGACAGATGTTTTAAACATTTATATATTGCTGCACATTTGGTGTTTCGGTATGCACATAGGGTCATGTATATTTCTTCAAAAATCAAACATACCCTTAGTTAAATGTGTTTCATCTGTTTAATTTACAAATAAGTCAGCATTTAGCACAGTGGATATGAACAATACACACTGTTCGTGTAATATACAACATGTGTTAAGTGCCATTTGCTTTGATATACATTTTGTATCAATTTCAAACAATATGGATGTCAATTACAGAATTCTTATGACTTATTATATCCCAAACCCTAATTATAACGAACTTTTTGTTGTTTACTTCTGTTAACCCACGACAAACATTTATCATTATCATCTACTGCAATGACCACCCGGCCAAAATACTGTTAAACAAAATATCCCAGACCCAAACACAAATAGAAACACAAACAACACAAATAGTGTGGACATTTTGTTAAACTGTTTTTTTTTCTGGAATGAATGGCAATCAGGACAATCAAGTGTTGATCAAGTTTACTGGGCCAATGTGCGCTGCTGGAAAAAAATAATTTGCACAGGTTTTTGAATGCAAAATTATTCCCAGATGTTTGGGGTCGCTTCTGCTAAGGTACACGGAAGTTAGAGTTGTTGTTAGGTTTCGTCAGTGTTCGTTTGACATAATTCATTTTGTTTCTGACCATGAAATACAGAACTCCCTACCAACAACACAAATCTGAAATAAACAGACAAACAACGTACCAGATTGTTAGTTGCAGAAGTTTTACATAAATCCCAATTTTGAAAGATGTAATCTCTCTTTTTAGATGAATTTCGTGGGAAGCATCTGGTCGCTATGCATCCAAACATTCGTCGATCCGATATTTGAATCAATCGGTCTCATTCTCAGCCGGATAAAAGTCGGTTTGACCTTGCACAGAGACTAAAGATTTGTGATTGTGACGTATACGAATTGGCGCGAGAGTTTTAAGTCGATTGTTATTTATATCCAAGCAGCGAAACATATGTATACGGACACCTTTTTCCTCAAACGTTATTATTTTTGATTTTTTATTGTCGCTCACTAAAGAAAAACAACAACATATTACTTCTATGAGGTGAATTGGATGTGGTTTGGTCATTGTTTTCACCAAATATATTTTGGATGACATGCAAGACAATAAATATGACTTTCGGTTAAACGTTTTTGTAACTAAACTGCAAGAAATTTAAGTAAAAACGTGCAGTTGCTTGTTAGTTACCATGGTTTGATTCTCATCGGGTTCTTTGAATTTGACGAAATGCCGCTAAAGTATTTTGCTTTATTTAGTTAATTGTTGTTAACCATTTTTATTCCATGGATATTTATATATTTGATGTTCATATCTAAAATTTCCAGTCGGAAACTAAGTTTGTAAATAGCATTTTTACATCAGTATATTAGGGAAACTCTGGTCTTACAACTAATCAACTTTTTGATTAGTCAGATTTTGAACAAAACTGCCCCATCGGGGGGAATTCCCCCGTGTGAGAGCCACTTGTTTAGGGAAACAACGCAAGAGACCGCAAGGGGATTTGAACCAACAACCTTGCGAGCTTTATGGTGTTAACCCAGACAACTTGGCGTAAAAAATATAAATTGAACAAAACGGTCCCTTGAGTGAACAGTTGGGACAGGGTTGGGCCTTGTATTTCACACACGTCGACTTGTTCCTAAGCCCTGCGGTCCCATTTATTTCAATTACGCCAGGTGGTGCCCAAAATTTTGAAAACGTCCTTTAATAAATTACCTTTCTTATTTTTAATATATATGCAATATATTAACAATATTTTAGTTCAAGGACAATATAATGAATGGAAGAAATTTTAAGGAGCCGCTAAGTTTTAGCTTATTCAACTTGAACCAAAATCCGACACTAGCAAGGGAAAACCCCTGAGTGATTCCGGTATCAGAGCGAAACAAGATATCTGTATTTTGCGGTGGTTATAAACACACGTTAACAAGTTGTAAGTGATGCGACGAAGGTGAATGAGTTCAAACTGACGGAGAAGTTAGAAAACACAAACAAGTTTCGGGAAGTTGTAAGAAGTTCATTGTATAGCGACACCAGGTGGCAAACTTGGTGGGTGGTCATCGAAATTACTGTGTCGCAATCCAGTTTTAACAAACCAGGATTACAACTGACCGTTCAAGTTTGCCCCATTGAATTACGGGATTGCGTGTTAACATGGAAAGAATACGAACTTTCTCAACACAAAAAGCAACTTGACCAACTTCTACCCCTATTAGTGCCAGGTAGTTTTGTTTATAATTTTGAAACGCTTTGACCTTGAAAACGAGCCAAGGTCACTTCGACCGCCAGTATCAGACACCATATGACGTCATTATAAGTTCAAGGACACCAAGCAATGAAACCATTCGTGCATGACATCACGTGATAATCTGACTCCGGCATGATGTGACATCATCCATACTCGTCGAGTCACAGAGTAACAGAGTTGCAATCTTCTATGTCGAGTTAACGAGTTGCTGTTACAAAATGGGCAAACATTTGCAAAAATAATTTCTGTGACAAAATCCGTTCGATTGTCGGGATATTTAAAGTTTTGTTCAGATGGCGAACAGATCTCTGTGTTATGACGCAAGTTCAGCTATTAATAGAGCGAAAGCGAAACAAACAGAACAAGCATCGTCCCTTGGTACCAACGAATAAAACGAACAAAATACACGAGAACATAAAGGGGAAGTTCAAAGGGTTATGATCAAATAAAGGGGGTTATTTCGCAACTTGGGGTTCGGAAAATGTGAACTTTCCCGAACCACCGCTAGGTGGAGAACTTGCGCTGTGACGTCACACAGCCGACTGTCAAGATGCTGTGTCGTAACAATACAGAAATACTCGGAAGGTGCAACATGCAAATGACGTCACATCTCGGCCACTGGGAGGCGCACAACTTGAGGTTCTCCCAACTTTATTTACACTCTCATTGTGACGTCACGAGCTAATCCAAACCAGTTTCAGGGTTCTTCTTCTAAATAGGGATTCTTACGACAAACGTTGTTTCGGGTGCTTCCCCTACGACATTTTCATCGGAGTAGATGTTAGCGGTCCGCTAGTGGGCGCAGTTGGGAGGAAGGTCGACACCTGACGTGACGAGGAAGGTTTGAGTGGCGTGTTACGACCGACGCTGTCCGGGTAGTGAGCGTGGAATCGACTCAATTTAATGAACTTCACTGTCACGAGTCTCCCGTCGAACCAGGATCCGTGCAGAGAGCGATAAGCCTTCCCTGCTGCCGCGCACGACAAACACTTCACGTACACGAGTCCCTGTCGATGCAGAGGTACCGGGTTCAAATCTCAGTAGCAGTGAACACAAACAAGAGCACAGAATTAAGGTCGTTTTGTTAGGTTTTCGGAATAAAGGATTTTAATGCAGGCACAC
>QXVZ01005475.1:1883-12949 GCA_008931825.1 Phallusia fumigata
ATACGACCTGATTTTATCCTCAAAACATCTCTTACCGTACATAACTCCTATTAACAGAATGAAATCGTTTATTCTGACTGAATATCTCAATACAGCAGGTTGTTTCGCTAATATCCATGATTTCCTTTATCACAAGTAACTAGCAATCTGAAAACATAACAGTACACCAGCGCTTGAAGAGAGCGCGGCCGTTAACAATACACGTGAAAGGGAGACTGCCAGACAATTAAAGATAAACCGGCGAAGGAAACTTAAGACGCCTGGCACAGTAAAAGTGCGGGATCCCCTCCCGTGACCAAGCGAGGAAGTTCCATTTTTGCCCGTTAACTCCAGCGAGCCATTAACGGGTTGGTTTAATCCAGGGTGGAGAACCTGTGGCCCGCCTAACTATTAAATATGGCCCGGATACAAATTTTGTTAAAGTGTCTTTAAAACCATTAAATGTTCATGTGTAAGTATTCCCTTGAGATGACTTCGCCATTATTGGACACTTATATTCAATATTCAACCGTATTATGGCGTCAAACTTTCTTTTAAAATACCACAGATACAACCACTTGGTGTTTTAGTCACGTAACAGCCGCTTTTTGGGTTGTCCGTAATGTTGTGCAATTTATAAGGACAAAATAGATTCACAATCACACCCCTGTTTAAACCAACCAACTTTGATTCTTAAGACCATTGAAACAGAAGATGGTATTAAAACGTAAGTGATATATATCCTAGACGGACATATTTGCCCAAAAAACAGCCTTTTTCAAAATTGGAAGTTAAAACATCAATTTTTACCACACAAACGTTCGCGAATACAGAGTTAGTCGAAACAGACAATATCAAAAACACAACACGACTTCTGAGAGTAAAAAGACCCATTGAAAGTAAGACCTTAATCTTCAAGGAAACGCCTTTCTTTCTATTTTACTTTATCTCTCATTTAATGTATTCCAATAAAGTGACCACTGCAACAAAAACCAATTCCTATGGAATAGGCAACACCCATATGACACGCAAATAATATATTGCACACGCTCTTTGTCATTACATCCAAATTTGTAAAAAGGGCTGTCATAATGTCTGCACCGATTTCCTGACTGTCTCAGTGAAACAAGGGCGTCGGAAAACGCTTTAAATTGTTGATAGAAGGCACCTGCCTGTCTTTGGTTTCGACAGCTCAGAAATCACGCTAAATATTGATGTAAAACACGTGCACGTATTTCCTGACTGTCTTAACGGAACGCTCACGTCTAAACCGGTTCTAACTGGTTTTACCCGTCGCATCTTTGTCTCTGGTTTCATCCTGGTGTAGGACCAAACTGCTTTCCGGCCTGTTGTAAGACTATACTGCCTCGCACATGCTTTGTCGATTGAACCGAACGCAGGTTGCGTATATGAACCCTAACTATTTGGGAGTTTTTTTAAGAATGGCCCCTGGAAATTTTGGGGGAAATTCCCCGGGAAAGTTTTGTGCCCGCAATCTGCAACTGTGGCAACGCCAAATTAATTTTTCTCTAAACAATCTCCTTTCATAGCAAAGGCGTAACAAAACATGAAACGCAGCCTGTTACGGACAGGGTGAGTCTGCCTGTTTGCAAAGCTATTACAAACAACAGCTTAACGCGTTTTTTTACACACAAGCTTAAGACGAAATAGGACAAGTGTCTGGACAAAATGGCTTAGTCTTAAGGCTGGCATTGCTTTAATAACTTTACACCGGTCATGATAACTTATACATTATTTACAGGTTTAATTGCAACCTACAAGTAAGAGTTAAACTTAAATACACCACAGTTTATCTTTTTTCACGAAACTATCACTAGAAACAGTAATTCAAGTGAGAAGATGTTACTTACAGTATTCGACCGTCTTTTAACAGATGGAAAGCGTCGACAAGTTTTCCTTCAGGTGAAACGTTGGGGTAGAGTTTGAGCTGATCCTGCAATGGTAAAAATCGGCGTCAGTTAATTGGTTTAACAATGTCCGCAACGCAACCGAAATTGAGGCTCCATTCAAAGTCAGAAACTTCCTAACAAAACCGTGGGACATGGCTGTGTATTGATCGGTTAAAGGGTTATTCATTTTAAATGTTACTTCTTAAACTGTGTCGTTTAGGTCAAAACCGCTGGACTTTCCATTTTTCATCACAAGCTCTTACCTAAAACTACAGGTTACAACAATATTACTTTATACAAGATTTTAGTTTACGCGCGTGCTTCATATTTGGCTGCATTCAGTGTGTTAAAATAAACATTGTTTTCAATTTAGGAAATAACATAGGACCCCGCAACTTCTTGTGATACCAGTTGATATCGGTACAGCGAAAAGGCAATAAATAGTAACCAGAGCATTTGATTGAACAAACGCTTGTCATTCGTTTGCGCATTTGATGCAGTGCAAAATGGTAATAGGCGGAAGTCCGAACGTCAAAGTACAAACCGCCCATCAGATATATAGTATATTTTAATCACGGCTTTTATTGGATTCCTTGGCACAAACAAATGTAAAAAGGCCACCTTTAAACTGCTCTATGTAATCTTGACTTAGAAAGTGAATTGCCAGGAAAATTTTAGTGTTAGAAGAATTCTTTACAAGTTTAACTTGAGTCCGTTGTAAACGTAATACTCCGATACGGGTCGTATTCAGCTGAATTCGCCCGAGACCTACTTGATAGTCAAACAGCACACGACTTTGCACGTTAAAAACGGTCACGTAACAGCACCAACGGTAAGTATGTAACCTACTTTAAAGGTGCAAACCAGCGCATTTGTACCTTGACACGCGGAGAATGGTGCTTGGTACTTTTCCTGGCCGTTCGAGATACTCGAGGGACAAAGTCCTTAGCTGAACCAGTGTCGTTGTTGAATGGAGTCTCGAGGTTGGTTTCTTCCATCATTTGTTCGTCACTGAGACCAGTTTCCATCATTTCGTCTGTGTCACTCACATCAGAAGTCTAAAGCCGGTAACCGCCAATCAGTTTACAGTGAGTGTGTTACCTTAGGAAATCCCCTCTGTTTGTGAGGTTTGTGAAACTCCAATTATAGGCACAGGTTATAACACTGGCCCAAACTGTTTTAAAACGATGTAACAAGCAGTTTACACACGTTTATGATAAAATCGTACATGGAAATAAAACGTTTCCAATGGTTGAAACATTTGAAGGTTTAAAAATTTTGGACATTTGATGGTTAAATTAAAACTTTGGAATAGCTAGATCAGGTAGATTCATTCTGAGTTTCTTTTGGAGCATAAACATGCACAGAACTTGCTTTTAACAAAATAAAGTTGCTTTTGAACAATTCATGTCAAACATGCAAAAAATAAATCTTTTACCTCAAGTGTTAAGCGTTCTTTCTTTTTCGGTCTGAAAAAAATAGCAGATTACCATTTTTGATTTTTTGTTAAATCATTTAGCAAAATCAAATTTCATACCTCCATCCATTTAACTTTTTGTTTTTGAAAATCATTTGGAGGTCTTTCATTCTGGCAGCTATAAAGCGATAGTGGATTTTCACATGAGTGCTGTGCTTTGGGCGTGTCTTGCATGTAAAGTCGCACCACTTGCATTTGAAGAGCTGCAAACACAGGCAGTAAAAAAAACGTAGGGTTTGTCTATCATATAATGCAAGTGCAAAATTTGGCCACCTTTGTTTTCTAGATTACAATGCGAATTTAGCTCTCCTAAAACTAGCTGATAAAATGACCAGAAAATATATAAGTGATGTTATTTTTTTTGTTTTAAAAATTGGCTNTAAAGCCGGTAACCGCCAATCAGTTTACAGTGAGTGTGTTACCTTAGGAAATCCCCTCTGTTTGTGAGGTTTGTGAAACTCCAATTATAGGCACAGGTTATAACACTGGCCCAAACTGTTTTAAAACGATGTAACAAGCAGTTTACACACGTTTATGATAAAATCGTACATGGAAATAAAACGTTTCCAATGGTTGAAACATTTGAAGGTTTAAAAATTTTGGACATTTGATGGTTAAATTAAAACTTTGGAATAGCTAGATCAGGTAGATTCATTCTGAGTTTCTTTTGGAGCATAAACATGCACAGAACTTGCTTTTAACAAAATAAAGTTGCTTTTGAACAATTCATGTCAAACATGCAAAAAATAAATCTTTTACCTCAAGTGTTAAGCGTTCTTTCTTTTTCGGTCTGAAAAAAATAGCAGATTACCATTTTTGATTTTTTGTTAAATCATTTAGCAAAATCAAATTTCATACCTCCATCCATTTAACTTTTTGTTTTTGAAAATCATTTGGAGGTCTTTCATTCTGGCAGCTATAAAGCGATAGTGGATTTTCACATGAGTGCTGTGCTTCGGGCGAGTCTTGCATGTAAAGTCGCACCACTTGCATTTGAAGAGCTGTAAACACAGGCAGTAAAAAATGTAGGGTTTGTCTATCATTTAATGCAAGTGCAACATTCAACCACTTTTGTTTTCTAGATTACAATGTAAATTTAGCTCTTCGAAAACTAGCTGGTAAAAAACCTGAGAATATCTAAAGGATGTTATTTTTTGTTTTAAAAATGGGCGTTTGTAAAAATTAAAAAATTTCACATTTCATCCTTGCGCATGCCTGTTTGGTGGGGTGGTGCTTGGTGGTGTGTTTGCGCAGCAAGATGTAGCTGTAATGCTGGGACTTGCAGTAATGACATTTCCACACATTGTCGACCTTCACGCTCTGCACAAAGTTAAATTAAATCTAGTTGCTTCGAAACAGACTTGTAAGTACGAAACAAAGTTTAACCAACTATTTAACAAAAAATTAACTTTTTTAACAAAAATATTAATAGCCACCAGAGTCTCAGGTTTGTTAGAAAGGTAAATAATAAAATATGCATTTACGTAAATACATCAAGTTATACATTTCACTCATACAAAATACAACATCTAGTTAAAGGTAAATCAAAAGCGTCATTATTTTTACACCAGATCAAACCTTTGGATGGGAGTAGTCCTTTGCGATGCTCTTCTTCTTGGTAGGAGGTTGAATCTGATTGGAATCAGCATTCCTTGTTGCGCCAAAAGAATTCTGAACTTTGTTTTTCCAGCTATCGTCCAGAATGCTATGACGCTTTCTTAGGTGGTGGGAAAAAATTTTGCTGCAAACATATGATTTTACACATTTTGGACAGTGAAATGGGGGATTGGTACGGTGGTTGTCGGACACATGTAGTTTGTAATGTAGAGGACTCCGCTTCTGGATGTTACGGTGGGTACAACTGTGAGAGATATCGCGCGCCGCATCCGTCCTGCATAACATCGGAGGAACAGCTCTGTGTTTGTGTTGCTTGCGTGTGTGCATCAGCAAAATGACTTGACAAACAAAAGATTTTTTGCAGTAGAGGCACTCCCATGGATTGGAGGTGTTATGTCGCATCCGGACATGTCGTTCAAAAACCAACGGTCTCCTGGAAATCCATTTGACATGAGAGCAAGACGAAACCACAGTACGGGCAGAATTTTCCTCTTCATTGTCATTGTTCTCCACTTCTGTTACTGCCGTTGGTGTGGGATCAATATACCTGTTATGCACTTGTTTAATGTGAATGCGCATGGAAATTGTGTTCATTGTGCTCCACTTGCATTGTTTGCACACATAGTGGTTTTTCACCAACTGTACAGAATCTCCGATCTCTGGGCTCCAGGTTGCACTTACATCATCGTCATCCCCCGACTCCTCTTCATCTTCCTTCACCACATGATTCTTTGAGTTGCCAGGCTTCACAAAAAACTTATCAGGAATGTCTTCAATTGCAAACGAGTTATTGGTCCATTCTGTATGCATTCGTGTGTAGTGGTGACGCATAAAACGCTTGCCTTTGAAAACACGCCGGCATTTTGAACAGCTAAACGCAACCATGTAGTTTTTTTCATAAAAGTTATTGTAATCATTTTCATGTTCTTGAAGGTCTTCCAGAAGTTCATACAGTTTGGCAAAAGTTTTATTGCAACGTCTGCATTTATACAAACCGTCTGGCTGTATTGTAAAGTTTGTCACAGCATCAGTGTGTTCAGTTTCAATGTGCTTCATTAGATCGTTAGTATCCTCAAAAGTGTTGGTACATTTGAAACACCAGTTTGTGATGGAGGACTGTATCAGCTTATCAAAGTCAGTTTTGGCGGTGATTTTGTCATTGTGAATGGCCTGGTAATGGTTGTACATGGTCTGAAAAAAACAGGCACTAAAATCACAGAGAGTGCACTTGAAAAGCTCACGATGCAAACTGATATAAGGCCTTTTTTCTTTCTGTTCCTTGCTGGTTCCGTTCTCAATGATGCCTATCGTTGTTTTGGAACAGGTTTGCTTCGGGTGTCGGTGGTTGTAGTGGGTGACAACAGTATTAAAAACTGTGCTGGTAAAATTGCAGACAATGCAAACAAAGAGTGGATCCTCAATCAGCCTTGTACACTCAGAGTTGATCCAACCATTCATCCAATCTTTTTTAATTTCATCTTTTGGAATTTCAACCAATATAACATTTTGCTTGAATTCATCAATGATTCGGTTTTCTACGAAGTCTGGGTAGTTACGTTGATGGCTGTGCCGGTAATGATTCAGAAGTATGCGAACATGTGGAGTTTTAAATATACATTTGTCGCATTTCAACAAACACTCAGATTTAACCAGCGGTGTAATATGTTTTTTTGGACTTGCTGACTTTTCTGGTGTATTTGTAGTTTGATTTTTAGGAATAACAGTAATTGAAGTATTTCCGTCCCAAGAGTCATCCGAGTCAGACGCATATTTGGTAGACTCTGACACAAGAAAATCATGTGACTCGACGAAATGTTTGTGAAGAACACGGTAACTCTCAGACCTATACCTGCACTTCTCACAGTGAAAAAGCTTTGAAACTTGGTCACGACAAGGACCACAAGTTGAGTGCACCTCATCATAATGCTTTTCCAATAAGCTAGGATACATGAAAGTTTCAGAGCAACGCATGCACCTAATATAGTGAGACTGTGCAGCTTCTATCATACTGCTGTAGCTCACACAATTCTCACTTTGGGTGGAGGAAAAGTAAGGCTTGAACTGTCCAATAACATTTTTGAGTTGTGTGCCAGTTTTAAGGGAATCTACATAAGACTGATAATAACCATGAGCTTTGGGGTGATTTACAGGCAGATATCGGACCATTTTCTTGTGGTCATGATTGGTGTGCATGGATGTTGCATGGATTTTAAACCCGCGAAAACTCATGGTAATGAATTTACACATACTGCATCGATACATGTAAGTTAATTCACCAGTTGGTTTTCGCAAATCTTTGGTTACTTTGCCATTGACTATCAAGTAAGCCTCTCTTGCCACTTTCTTGTGCAGCCTTGCAAAATGACTGTAAAATGATTTGTACACCCCAGTTTTAAAAACACATTCGCTGCAGTGGTATTTACCATTCCTTTTTAACATGACATAGTGGGAAAAACTGAATCGACGACGAGGAACACCGTGAACATTGTCATCTACAAATTCTTCATCGGCGAGGCCAAAGTCAGGTATTATGTCATCAGTGTCTGGTGGATATTCAGGATTATTTTCTGGTCTATCTTCTTCTTCCGTTTCTGACATGGCACTATCATCATTAAGATAATCTGTCTCAGCATCCGAAAGCTCAACATCTTCATTTAGCGGCATTGGTTCGTCTATTCCATTTTCTGTAGGGGTAGATGGTTTTAAAACTTGGTCCACAGCAGTTGTATTTGACTCTTCAAGATCTGCTAACTTCTGGCTAGTTTTGACAATCAGTTCGTGTATATCCGCAAACACAGGTGTTGGTGTTTGTTCTTGAATGTCCATGTAAAGTTCGTTTAATCCATTTTCAGCATATATTTGCTCAAAAATTCCTTTTGATTGATTCTGACTGATTCCATTCATATTGAATATTTCTAAACATAGCAAGTCAGTAGAAAATTATGAATCCGCTCTCTAACAAAGCAGTGTAATAACATTCATTTCAGAAACATAGCAAAGGCTTTCCACTGTGTAAAAATAACTACAAATACCAAAAGCACATTTCTGCAGAGATGTAGATTTGTAAATTTAAAACTTAGAAAGTAGGTTTAAATTAAACAGCCAAAAGTGCCGCCAGTGTTTTAGTGTGAAAACTTACGATCTCCTCAATGAATATCTAAATATTTAATTTACCATATGACGCTAACAACTAACAGTTTGCTACATAGAAAAAAATTGAGTTACTTTAATCAGATCGGACCACTTAAATGCCACCAACAATAAAATGTGAATGATATCATCAACTACATCCTATTGCCTTAAAGCTTTGAAAAACCAGAACCTGTGTATTAATCTCCACATATTATCTGACCTTGGCAAACAGATAACTGTTTCAATAAAGCTCAGACAAAAACCTTGATATCCAACAGTTTTGACTTACAAATGGGGTTCAAGAATGACCCCATAGACGAGTATTTCTAGAAAAATGAAGCAAACTCTTTGTCACACAGCAAAAATTTACCCAACTGAAGTCAAAACACTGCTTAAAACGCCTCAGATCACGTCTTTTTGGCGCCATGTGCTCAATCTTGCACAATGGCGACAACAACTTTCGGAACGCGCACGCACTGCTAAGCAATGCGGCCGCGTGCCCAACACTTGGCACACACACACTACGAATCTTCTTTCAAGTTGTTGACTCGCAGTCATGAGTTGTCGATGAAAAGCGTTGTGGTAGGATTTGTTTTTTTGTGACGTTAAAATGTTCGGCGTATGTATTTTCAAACGTTGAGCAGCCCACTGTAGTCTATACGCATTTATGTAATTCATGATTTGTATTATAAGTCAGCAGTTACTGGTTTTGAAAGATCGCAAAAGGCTGGAGTCTCCAACTTCAAAGAATGGACTTTCAAGAATTTTAATTGAGTTTAGTTTATTTCGATTGGTAAAAGAAACAACAGCGACACAATATCAATAAAACAATCACCAAGCGGGAGATAGCTACGCAACGTTAGCACGTTTTGAGGCGGCGCGAAAATCATGGAGGGCACAATTGGCAGTCAAGGTTGAACGCACTGCAGTTACACCATCCTTACTTCGTGTAGGGGGCCCACGAAAATATGAGTTTTAGCGATGGGTGAGAAATTCGACTGGGGAAAACGTTGGTGGGACCAGTCGAGGGGGCTCCAATACTGTCACTCGTGCTAGGGAAATAGAGTGGGGTCCAAAAGAAGAAGAAACCCTGCCGGGCAGTTTGAAGGTATTCAAAAACAAAACAGAAAAGTTGATCTTCAATAGTTTAACATAAAATACAAAATAGGACAAGTAAAGTATAAAAGAGCGATAAAACAACAACACTGCCTCACAATATTCAGAGTACAGACCAAAAAGAAGACAAACACGTTAAAATGAACAGCACAAACGTGGCGATTCGTCAAACAGTGATATTTTCGGCACCGCTCAGTGGAGACCCGAACTACACGTTAAACACAACATCCTATCAGACTCATTTGCACTTTGGCAGAATGTACCGACTGTGAGACATCGGTGAAAATAGTACTACGTTGCAAAAACAACAATAAAACAAGTTGTGCAGAACACGAAATCATGCAAAGTGCTGCGCAGTGTAGATACGTT
This sequence comes from Phallusia fumigata, assembly GCA_008931825.1. Classification (NCBI taxonomy): domain Eukaryota; kingdom Metazoa; phylum Chordata; class Ascidiacea; order Phlebobranchia; family Ascidiidae; genus Phallusia; species Phallusia fumigata. The sequence goes on from QXVZ01005475.1 coordinate 11,484, forward strand.
ATAGTCACGACAGCAGGAGTTTTAGTTGAAGACAAGCCAAAGTTACTTAAATTTTAAATGATACGTCTCTTTTATCATCGGTTCCCTTTGTTGTTTTTATATCATTACAGAATATACATTAGAGATTTGAGATTGTCTGCTGTAATTCTGCCGCATTGTTTCGTTGAAAAAACGTTTGTTTGAACAACAACATAAATCAAATGTTACACTCTGTATTTTAACGACACTTTATCGCCGACGCCAATGGTCATATAATTACAACTGACAGTTATTTAACTTCAAATCAAGCGGCCTATTCAGGTATTTTAATGTGCACTTCAAACAAAAACGTTTGTCGATGTAAGAAAGATTTGTTACGTAATTGCTTATTTCGGAAATTTAAACAATGAGATAAAGTGAAAAAGAATTTTGATTCAAACCAACGCACACCGATTTTTTTAAAGACAGGCTTAAATTTTGTTACACATATATTATATAATACTTGCATCACTTGAAAAGTAGTATTAGGATTCGCATCATAGGCTTGGCCATTAGTTCCCAACTGGAGAAATTTTTCCCCAGGGAGTTTTATGAATTTCCACTTCATAGTTAAGTTGTCCACGACACCTGTGATATTTTTGTAAACTTTGTATCATTTTTTGTCTATAGGGGGAAAATGAAAGGTTCCAAAATAAGCAAAGAGGAGAGTGATCAATAAAGGTTTGGGAATCAATGTACTTGCTACTTAGGTAAACACTTCAAAGGTAAACAGTTATTTGTCTCGATGGTTCTGCACTTTATACATGATGGTTTCAGTGAATTGCGTACTATTTGCGAAGTGATGCCAGAAAGATTAGGATTGGAAATTTCCTGGTACAATTTACTTCGAATGAAAAGAAGCTTTATGACTTAATTGGTGCTCTTTTAAATTCTTTTTCTTTTACCAGGCAAAATTAACTCAGCTCAACATCGTATCGATAACGGTGAGTATGATAAAATATTTTCATTCATACAATACGCAATTCTTAAGCCTAATGGTAATGTATGTTTGTATGAAACTGTGTGACTTACAAGTCCTAACTGTTGTGCGCATGCGCATATAGAAAGCTGCACGCGAGGCTGCTGTAGGGCCTGCCTATAGCTAATTTTAGCTACGTGCCGCCACTGGCTTTAACTTCAATGTCATCAGCTAATGTGCTCGANACACCAAGGCTATAGTCTTGCTCATTTTTCGATTTTGTTCGGTCGAGAAATTGCATAAAAATTCTGATTTTGTCGCTTTTTGCTTGAACCATTTAGTAGAAAGCGGTTTGAGCCGGTTTCGGCTTTCTTACGAACCTCCAAACGAGTTTAAACCGGAATCGGAGACGTCAAATTTTCGCCCGATTTTAGCAAAAACACCAAGCTCATTTTTCGATTTTGTGCGGTCAAAAAATTACATGAAAATTCCGTTTTTTGCGCTTTTTGCTTGAACCATCCTGTTTAAA
>QXVZ01005479.1:0-17606 GCA_008931825.1 Phallusia fumigata
TGCAATACAAATGGCGTCAAGTCGGGATTATAACCACAACCTATCAAGTCACTTGGCAGAATCCATTTTCAAACAACAAGCCCCCAAATAATAGCATAACTGCCAGAGAACCTAAAAATAGTGAATGCATTTCATTGCAAACATTTCAACAATCGCTGCAAACATAATTTCGCACTGATGATAACAACAGCGGTTATCGAAACCTTTGCAATGAAATGTATTCACAAAGTTCTCTGGCAGTTATGCTATTATTTGGGGGCTTGTTATTTTAAAATGGATTCTGCCAAGATCACACCGTCTTGTACTCGATAGGTTACGGGTTCTAATCCCGGCTCGACGTCAGTTGTATTGCAAATATACAGATGTTTAATTTAATTTAAAATTTGACACATGTTTTTGACCGGATTTTACCTGAGATATGAAGCGATATATGTAGCAGGTTTTTGTCTGGCCGAAGCGATACACCCGAAATATCGACTGAATATCGTGAGAGGGATTCCACGATACATCGAATATCACGACACGGTTCGCTGCCACCAAGTTGACCCCGAGTGACCCCGCGCGCGTCGAAATAAGGAAAAGTCGAGCTCTGCGGAAAAAATCAAAGATAAATTGAAAACAGCAAAAATTTAGGCAGATGGAACAATTTTGATGTCTTTCTTGTATGACTAACACAGCCTAAAATTATTAAAAAATCTGGTAAAACATGCATACGTTAATTTCAAAAGAGGTTAAAACAAAAAAATATTTCGTTTCTAAACCGTTACTTTTTGAACAAAAACAGTACTTAAACAGTACGCGATCCAAGATCGAAAAAAATTTCTAAACGTTTTTCTTTCAACTTCTTTTGACCAAGCACGTGACCAAAATAATGTTACGCCTGACTAACCTCTCGTCACTGACGTCATTAAACTCGTTGATCCAGCGTTGTCGGGACTTTCCCAGTGACGAGCCGTCCATGCGAAAGTAGTCGACGTTTTTATACCACATCTGGTGGAAGCCGGACGGGTGCTCCTCACTACCGCCACCTTGCGGCACACCGGTCCCGTCCGTATCCATGGCAACGCACAAGCTGGTGGAAAGAGCCAACATCTCCTCGATGAGGTCGAGTGATAATAGACTTTGGCTGAAGACGAGTCTGGGAAAAACGAAAACGGTTTAGTTGCAACTACTGAGGCTAAAACGTGAAGGAAACATTTCTATTTGAATAAGGAAGTGTTGGTGCAATACTTACGTGAGCAACTTATAACAACGAAAATAATAGAAATGCAAAGCAGTAGACACCTTAACATTGTGGTTCCAAACCTTTTAATATTACTTTATATCACTTCTTGTCCAGTAGGGAAAGAATAAAAAGTTCCAAAATAAGCAAATGTATCAAAAAAAAATTGAAAACCAATGTCATAACGCATATTGTTTATACATTGCGAAACTATTAGAATATTTTCAACCTAAAATGCAAAATACGCGTTTCAAGTTCAGGTTCGATTACATCACAATGGTAGCAGATGGAAATGTTTGTTAACAATCCATTTAACAAACAGATCACATAAATATTTGAATAAATTAACAGATTGTGGCGAGCGTCTAAAATTGTCACCAGATGTTCAGGTATAAGCTTACGTAAACCTGACACCCCTGATGGTTCGGATGAAGCGCTTATTTTAGGGGGGTGCAAAGTATAAAGGGGGAGCATAGAAAAGTTGGCAGTTGCTTGCTGTTTTCACGAATGGTTGCGACACTAGATTTGAGCAAAATGTTGTGTAAGAATGAAACCGGGGTAGGGGAACTGAATAGGCAGCTGGAGATTATGAAGGAAAATCAAGATCAATTGTTTCTGATGTTAAACGGTAAATATGTGTGCTAATTGCGATAAAGTAAACGTGTGTAGAAACACTTACAAATTTGGAAATAAACGCTTTCGATTAAAACATTATTCCAAAGTATTTATATTTAAGAGTAGCCTATTCGAAACAATTTTAGACCTGATCTTTATATTGATTGTTTTGTTTCTTTTAAACAAAGAAAGCTTAGCGTTTTCAAACTCCAAATGCTTAGTCTTTATCTTTTTTACACAGGTGCGTTTATTTTCTCGATGCAATGCGGGTTCGCCTTTCTCGAAGCGGGTTCGGTCCGCAGCAAAAACACTGTGAATATTTTAATGAAGAACGTCTTGGACCTCGGCATAGGCGCGGTCGCATTCTGGGCATTCGGATACGCTTTCGCCTACGGACACCCAGCTAACGGGTTCATCGGATTCGGATACTTTTTCACAAGCAACGTTCATGTTACAACCGTAAGTTTCACGACTTTCTGTAGTTTTGTTCAAATTAGTGAACCAACATTTGCTGGTGCTTTATATGATTTTGACAAATTGTTAACAGTGGCTTTGTGCAAATCATTCCAAAGTTTAGAACCATTTTTTTTCATATTTTCTGTTTGGATAAAGATGTCGACATTTTAGGAAATTCAATCTTGTATTCAAAGCAGTTAACTCGTTGTCACTTATGCTGTTTGGCTCTTTTTGAAAACATCGCTTCATCATCTTTTAGTTTGCAACCACATCAAGAGTTTGTGTTTGTGGAAAAACAAAATATTCTACAGTGTGTAAATAAAGTTAGAGGAAAAATTTTCATTTGCTTCTCATTTCACATCTCAGTAAATATGCCGACAAATTTCCAAAATCAATCTGGCCCCAAAAACTGCACTCCTCGTGTCCGCAATACACCCAATGATATAACCACATTATAAATTTACCCAATCGTTTATGTTAGTTTGATTTCACGCACTGATCATGACAACAGCGTTGGAACGTTTGTATTAAAATATGATCAGTCAGGTTTATAAAAACACCCTTTCAGACCATCGACCACTCGAGCAACGCAACATATCTGACGACAGACCCACAAGGTTTCCACGCTAGCTGGTTTTTCCAGTATGTTTTCGCGGCAACAGCAGCTACCATTGTATCAGGGGCGATGGCCGAGCGGACGCAGTTCTATGCTTACATCACATACAGCTTCGTTATAACCGGTAAGTTACAAGATTTGTGCTAAAACTTTAAATTTTCTGTCTCCCGCAAGAGTCGTCAATCCCTGGCAAGGGAGGCGACTACTCATGGCATGCCAAGTGATTTGCGTGTTCATATTCCAGAACATTTTTTGCGGCCAAGCGACCACATTGTTTTTTACGTAAAAGTGCAACTGCTGCAACGAGCTACAGAGAGCGCGATGTAACAATTGTGACGTCATCAACATCGGGCACGAAATCATTAACATTTCAACATATTTAATGAACTGTCACGCTGCGTTCAAAAAGTAGATCCCTGTTCTGTGCTGTTGCAAAACTAAAAACCAGTTAATTAGAGTTAACAGAGTTAACGTCAATTACGACAACACATTAAGTAAAACAAATCCTATTCTTCAATTTGTTTACGTCCCCTATTCAGCTTCCATCTAACTCCTCCATTGCTTCTGAACCCTATTAACCAGTTCACTCTCCACCACTAAGGTTTCGTCTACCCGACAGTAGCACACTGGGTCTGGTCGTCGGACGGTTGGCTGAACACGGGGGCTGGCACCGGTTTGTTCATGCAGGACTTCGCCGGTAGTGCCGCAGTTCATATGTGCGGAGGAACGGCTGCTTTCGTCGGATCAAGAATCCTTGGACCACGTGCCGGGAGGTGGGGAATTCCCTAACTTGATACTTTTATTTATATTGCCGAAGTATGACTTGCACTAATTGGTATACGTTTTTTTCGAAGCATATTTCTAGTTTGGTATTGCTGGTGAATGTGGGTAACTGAGCGGACAAATTTAATGTAATTTCTGATGTTTAAATGTGAGTGAGACAAGGTATATGTTTGTATTGACAGGTTCTCAAAGACTGGAACACCGAAACCGATCGACGGACACAGCGTTGCTTCCATGAGCTTGGGAGCTTTCATGTTAATGGTTGGCTTCCTCGCGTTCAACGGTGGATCAATGCAAAGAATTTCAGGTAAGAGACAGTAAGGTATAGAATCAGGTAACACCATAAACATATATTTTGCTTGGCAGAACCTGGCGATGGAACAGAAGTGACACTGGCAGTGATGAACACGGTGCTAGGTGGCGCTGTTTCGAGTCTCGTCGCCACAGCAACAAACAGAGTTCACCTCTCCCACACCACGGGGGTCTCACATTGGTCACTTCCTATGGCAATCAACGGAGCGCTGATAGGTAAACTACAAATAATGTGTGATACTTGATTGGGTTAGTTTTATACAATAAAATATAACTGTACTGGTGCTCTGGTAACTGTAACACGTTGCTTGCACTTTAGTGAAAGACAGGTAAAATTTCCTCTTCCGTTTCACGTTAAATCCGAGTATCAGGTAATGACAAAAAACAAGTTTTGACCTTTTCTAGGTTTCATGTCGAAAAGTAATCCGTTGTTAAACCTTTCATCTGGCAGCAACTTGTAAAAGTCTGCCATTTGTAAATATCCATAACCTATGTCCAACTTTCCTGCATTTTTCATCTCATCATAAATGTTTCTGATTCAAGTAAAATGAGAAATGCAAAGAGACCAGATACCTCAAGATGTTTTTTTTACTTGTGTCTTGCTGTGTTAGTAGCAAGAGTGTAAGCCAGGTCCGTTGTTTTACAAACATATTTACACATTTTCCAACAACTTCGCAGGAATGGTATCGATGTGTGCTGGTTGCAACGACATCCAGCCGTGGGCTGCCATCCTCATCAGCTTTATAGCCGGGGTGACATTCGTGTTTGCGCGCCTCCTAGTGGTCAAACTGAAAGTGGACGATCCCGTCGATGCGGTTGCTGTACATTTCGTTGGTGGTGAGTTACTTTTAACTGATCCGGTGGTCACAATTCCATTTTTAATGCCTTCCCCTTTTTGATTAATTCGAAACTTTCTCCCCTACTAGACACGAAGTGATACAAAGTAATATTCAAAGGATTAAAACCACTGGTTTACCTAAAGTACTACACTTACCATGAATAACCTAACTGTAAAGTAAAAATTCCCCCTAACTCATCAAATTTCTTCCCTGGGAACAAATTTCTTTCCTGTTGGGAACTACTGCATTTGGAAACACATCTTCAGATAGATTAAAAGTTGCTAATCTGCAATACATTGTCACTCAGGATTGATTGGAACAGTAATGACGCCTATCTTCGCCATCCGCGGCCAACTGGACGAGTTCGGGCATCCGGTAGGTGGCGTAATATACGGCAGCCACTCCAAGGCGTGGATGGGACTTGGATGGAACTTGTTGGGAATCATCTGCATATGTCTATGGACAGGTATGAAAGACGACAAACATTCACATGACCAATAAAGCCATCTCTTCGATAAATTATGTTTTATGATCACGTTTTGTCTTTTTGTCGTTTTGTCGGTAATGCCACGAAACACAAACATTGATTATTTCTCAGTTTTAAACGATCAAACCACATTCAGACATACGAAGCTGGGGTTGTGAGATCGAACCTCACCGCAAGCCAGATTTTTTTGGTCTTGCTTTGGTGTCAAAAAGTCTTCAGTTACGCACCGGATGCGACGCTCGTGCGCATATCGTATGGAAGACGACCTGGATAGACGTCAAAGCTAATGCTTGTGTAATTGCCAGTGAAAAAACATGCAATAAACACCAGGATCGTCTGCAGACACACTGAGCTTGCTTGTAAAACTGCATTTGGTTGTCTTTGAGAAAAACAGTAACAAACAGTATTAGCACGGAAGGTGACAGTAGCGTGGGTCGAAACGCACACACAAGTACTGACTCTTCCTATTGAAACTATTAAAAAGTGTGAATTGGATACCCACACAGTATTTAAGATCTAACAAACCAGATATCCACCATCCAACTGTGATGGCAAATTAATCCAAAACCTCTGCTTCAAGCCCTTCTGAGTAAGGAGCACATCATCAGAACACCAACCACGGCTCTGTTCAAAACTCTCAGTAAAAATGTACTTGCCCTAATAGTTTGATGAATAAAGTATGTCGCTTTAAAGAAGTATTTGGGCTGACATAACTTTGTTGTCAATTTTTTACGGCATTTCAGCTTCACTGAGCGCTCTCCTCTTCTTCGTCCTGATGAGATTCGGATTCCTCCGCATCCCTACCCACGTTGAGATTAACGGGATCGACCAACACGAGCACGGTGACGTCATGTACCCCGATATCGTCATCAAAAAGTAAGCAGTGACGTCGTTACCGTCATCACAGTATTACCAAAACAAAAACGATCCAGTTGCAGCAACTGTGACTGGAACGTTATTGGAAACTACGCGGTAAAAAAGTTGACTGAAAGTGACGAAGTTATTTCACTAACAAAAGTTGCAACGACCTAATATTCTTTTTGGGGGGTTTCTGTAAACAGATGATTTTTAGAAGAATATTTCCTTAGCAGAAAAACAAACTAATCCAAATTTATAGTTAAACCATAATCAATTTGCCCAAACAACGAAATAACAAAAATAGACTTTTTTCGTCACAAGTCCAAGGTTAGTTATAAAAAATGAAACAACAGTAATGTAGAAATCTTCAGTAAGATAGAAAATGTTTTCTTTAAAGAAGCAAATTCAGTTTAAAGCTTACAGCCAATTTATACTTTTAGCGAGCAGATTTCATTGGAGTTCGAAAACAACAAAGTGACATCGATAACAACCGTCACAGAAGGAAATGACAACAACTTAACTCCACCACCTCCCTTTGAGGCATGGGCGAAAACCAACGATGCAAAACCGGGAACCCTGACGGATTAAGAACTGTTGAAGCCCTCAGAAGCACGAACATATGTTAGACTGACTATTTTGAATAATGACATCGATGGTTTTAGATTTAGCTTTTTAGCTTTTTTAAATTTGGATGACGTAAAACACAAAACCATTTGGGTAAATTGGCTAAAAACTTATTGTGTAAGAAATTTCAAACAGAAAAGGGAATAAAAGCGAGGTTTAAATGTAATTAGAATAGGAAAAGAAAAAACATTTTCTGTACATTGTGACTGTTATGAGTTTGTGGTTTGTTGTTATTGTGAAATTGTGTGGAAAACTTGTGATATGCCGCCAATAAACACGGTTGTTCTTACTGAGCTGATTTCAGTGTTTTGTTTTCAACTGTTCCGCGACATACAACCAAGGTAACAAACTCGACATAGGCTAAACCGGTTATTAGAACCATCGCTATCGGCTTCGAGCCAATATTACATCATAAATGCAATTATGACGAAGACATTACGCTATATTGTACTATTAGCGCCTCCAGTGGTTTAAACCGCTCCATGCTACAGTCAGAAACCAGGATTAACTTGGTGGAAAGGGGTCTCGGTCAAATAAGTAAAATTTTCAGTAAGCCTGGGCTTGGAAGACAACAAAATTATGAGCTGGTACAAAAAAACGCATCAGTTTTAAAAACTACAAATTTCGGCGGCTCGTGGGTAAACCGAATGCCAACTGGGGTAAAAAACTTGCAACTTCAGATGCTTTTAAAGATAACTATTTACATTGAATAGTGATTCTATTTGAATAAGCTATTGACGATGCCTATATTTTTAGCGGTGAGAGCTAAAGGTGACGGACTTGCGTACCAACAGTTAAAGTTACTTATAACAAACCAAAACCTATTTATTCCGTAAACCTTTGCATGTGATATTATGGCATAAATTATTCCACTTACACTTTATCGTTGCATTCCCTTGCGTGACGTAGAATCTCGAACAAAATCATTATTTTCCCGCTCACGTCGAATCTCTTGTAAGCATCGGTTTGTTGGTTTAAAAGCCCCGCGTACCAAGTATCCGAATCTTCGTGCTTTGTTTCGTGACAGTTTCCGTTTATCTCCGTCACAATACAATCTTCAAAGTTGAAATAAATAATAGGTGAAGTATTTTTGCTGCAGGTTAACATATGAAGTTGGAAATTCAAACTTTCTTGTTTTCATTGCTCAATATCAAAGAAAACGAAAAGTAATTTGTTTTAATTAATTCAATCAGAAACTGTTACCTTACTTCAGGGCCAATGTTAAACAAGAAACGAAAGAATTAACTACAAAGGAGCTAAGAAAGAATAAAATTACGCAGCCTAATTGTTACAAAGGACTATGAATGATATTTTGTTTTCTTTGTTCTTTGCAAAATATGAAAACAAATCATGGTTATCAGACTAAAAAAGCCCAGGCTATAATTCGTGAACCAAAAAATGAACTCGCGGGTTCACAGCCTCTCACAACACTGATCCAGTTAGTATTGATTTTGGAGCGTATTAGGACTTGATAATTACACCCTGTCTGTGGTACTAAAAAACACACTATTTTCATCTCATGTATTAGCACAAAACAAACTTTAAAAATCCCAATGCAAGTTGTCTTACCGTTATCTGAACTCTCATTGCTGTCTCCTCCCAAAAGACGCGACCTTGATTTTTTAACTGAAATAAAAATATCATTGTAACAAATGGCTAAAAATAATGGGAAATCCATACAGATGGGGTTTTTAATATTGTTTAAGTTTAACAAACAGATCATCCTTGACATTAGGATGGTTTGACTGCACAACTTAAGTAAAGTATCGTCAGTGTCCAAAAGAATCACAGCAGAAATGAAAAAAAAACATATTCCTTTCCCGAAATGCAATTTTTGAAACAAATTTGTTTAACTTGGATTCTGCAAGGCAAATACAGATGGACTGAAACTGGATTTCCAGTGGAGGGCGCTAAATGTAAGCTAAGTGATGATTGGCCCATTTCACATCCTGACAGATTTTTATGTTCGAACAATTTTTTAGATTTTANCACGAAACAAACTTTACAAATCTAAATGCCTTATCGTATCACTGATGATGTCATGAGTTGTTGCCGAAACGTTTGATGAATAAAGCATGTCGCTTTTAAGAACTAGTTGGGCCAGTATATTTTTGATAACCAATGTAAGTTGTCTTACCGTTGTCTGAACTCTCGTTGCTGTCTCCTCCCAAAAGACGCGACCTTGATTTTTTAACTGAAGTAAAAAAATATCATTGTAACAAATGGCTAAAAATAATTAGGAATCCAGATAGGTAGGGTTTCTAACATAGTAACTGCACGTTTTTTACCTATCGTTGTAACTGCACGTAATATTTCTAACATTGTTTAAGTTTAACAAACAGATCATCCTTGACATTAGGATCGTTTGACTGCACAACTTCAGTAAAGTGTCGTCAGTGTCCAAATGAATCACAGCAGAAATGAGAAAAAAACATATTCCTTTCCCGAAATGCAATGTTTAAAACAAATTTGTTTAGGTTGGACCTTGCAAGGCAAATACAGATGGGCTCAAACCAAATTTCCAATGGAAGGCGCTAAATGTAAGCTGAGTGATGATTGGCCCATTTCACATCCAGACATATTTTTATGTTCGAACAATTTTTTAGATTTTATCAAAGTCAACTCACCTGGTGAGTTTTCAATTTGACCACGAAGCTTGTATCTCCCACACTTCCTCCTCGGCTTTCTCTCCTTTTCTCTTTCCTCCTCTTCACTCTCCTCCGATGACTCCTCCTCCTCCTCCTCATTATTGCTCTCACTCTCCTCCTCACTGTCCTTGAGGCGACGAGATCTCACGCTACAGAAAATATTTTACGAGTGTTTATTTTATGAAACTTCTGTAGGTAAACATTTATTTATGACAGCTTAAACCGCTAACCGCATGAAATCCACAAAATATTGTTACTGAAGTTTTTCAATTTCATTTGGTGACCTAAATGTGGGTCACGTCAAAATGTAGTGTACTAGGGTTTTACGATAACGGATCACACAAAAAATGCAAAAGGTCGATTATATTACCAACTACCATAAAGTGTTATCAACAAGCGTGACATGCAATGAGCAGAGTAGGTACGAAGATGGCCCAGAGGCAACTCCATGCAAAGTTACCAGAGCAGTAGTTGTGCGCCATCTAGTGGACACAGGTTAGCAGTATTATGGGGAAATGGATCACATGCCCTACAAGCACATGTAATTACATACATCAGAAACGCTTTCTAAATACTAGGCCCTGCTGCTTTCCGAACTTGTCATTTAACAGGAAATGTCACTAATTTTATCAAGCAGGAAAAGTGTAAGCAGCCCTTGTATTAAAATACAGTCTGTACATGATAATCTGGAAATGAGCTTCAAAAACAAAAAACAAACCTGCGTATCGTTACAGGATTGTTTTTGGTTTCATCATCGCTGTCAATCAAACTGATAATTCCATTAGGTTTGTTTTTGTCGTCGGATTCCTTTTCTTTAGTTTCTTTAACCTCAGGTCTGGTGGCAAACAAATTAAGTTTAATTTTTAAAAAACGTTTGTTCGGCTAAAAGGCCAGGAAACATGGAAGTTAAAACCTCTTCTTACATAGTTGTTTTACTTGAATCAGAAACATTAATGGTCAAAAGAATAAAACAAGAAAGTTGGACAAGTCTTTCTTGACCAAAAATGATGAACAATCCTATACAGGAAACACACAAACGCAGTGGAAACCAACCCCTTCCTTACAAGGCTTCCTTGTCTTACACACAGTACTAAATAGGTCGATCAATCAAAACACATTGGCTGTTGTGCAACTACCAAAAAAAACATAATACATATTATGAATCCTTACTTAGTTTTTAGTTGAGATTCATCTTCGCTGTTTCCATCAGACTCTAATTTATAATCGTCATCGGTCATAATCGCCTCCTCTTCTGAATCGTCGACAAAATTCTTCATGTTTTCAATCTAAACATAAATATTTTGTGTGATTTGACAAGAAATGTTGCATTATCTACTCAAAATATCTTGGCACACCACAGGTTTGCGCTACAACCTTTAAGAATGAACGTCAGTCTATTGCAGTGGTTCTTAACCTTTTTTGATTCCATGAAACCCTTTTGAAATGATTTTCATAGCTAAAATCCAACCACTGATAATCGAGAACCCCTGGTCTAATGGATGTACAATTGTAAAAGATTGTGAATAGTAGGCCCTTGCCACGGTTTATAGTGAGAGTGGTTATCAGCCCTCCCAAACTTTTGGACAAAAAAACACAGTGACACTTGCATGCATTCTTTGATTGCAAAAAAATAGTGTTTGTGGTCAGCAAAAGTTGGAATAGTTGGAGCAATTGAAATCTCGGGGACAGGGGTGAGATTTTGACTTCTTATGCCTTGCCCAAAATACACTGATTTGTAAATTTTCACTTACCTCCTTCCTTTTAGTGTGAAGTCGTAATATTCGTGGATGAGTCCAAACCCTCATCAGGTTTTGATAATCGGCGAATAAACCAGTGTCCTTCGACGACGCAACTATCTGCAGAAAATGACATTAAATTTTGTACAATAGTCTTTTGCTTGTGGATAAACAGAACTGCCCTTTAAACCTCTGGAGTGCTTTACAAATGAGAAATTGAACAAATGATCAAATCAAATCAACTTACTGCGTTTTGATTGGCTCCCCTGTTAGTGCAAGTGTCCAGGTAATGTTGGTAGAGTTTGATTTGCAGCGGCGAAAGTCGAACTTTTATGATGAATTCGTGTTTGTCACATAAATACTGGGCAAGAGCTGTATAATCTTTTCTCTAAAAAACAGATGAACGTCTAACTTGGTTTTCTTATCGGTTTTAATTTGCCAAGGGCCAGTACTAGAAACCACACAATCAACACTGGCAACATAAAAACAATTTTAACGGCTTAAACAAATTTCAGTAAATTTGCAAAGAAACAGGTAAATTAATTTAAAGATTTAGTTAAACATGTATAAAACATGTAATCTCACTCACTGTTCACTACAATACCATTAAAAAGTATGTGCTTTCTTCTTACGTTGTAAAAACTTTTGCACTAACTTCCAAAAGACCAATTGGTGGGCTTGTAATGCTCTCCTGTAAGCTTATTTACATCCAAGAAAATTGCTATGTACTCAATTATATGTCACCTGCACAAATCCACTGAGCATCTCATGCAGTACATGACATCTGTTCTTCATGATACGAACATCATGTTTCGTTGAATCGGAATGCTGCCCGTTGATAATTGGATTCACAAATCTGTTACGAAATTCCTTCAGTGATCCCAACAGATTTTTCTTTACAAAGTTAACCATACACTGATCTGAAAGAAAAAAGCATTTCGGCTTTAACTACTAGAATAAATAAACATCAGCATTTGCAATCGATCAAGATCATGCAACATATCATTCTGTAGAGGCATTGCTTATCCTGCAACATGCGTTTAACTCCATTTGCACATTCTACTGGATTAGTTGGACCAGGTTTGCTCAGTGAGCGTATCTAGTTTGGTTTAATTTTTGATTTTTTACCAAGTAATTCATTGACATTTACATTTCTATTCCCTGAGTAGGACCCCCAGCATATTGCTTTGACACATAATGTTTATAAATAGGTTCTGTATGATATTTTTACTGGCAAAAACGGATATCCAAGACAAAACCCATGAAAATGTCAGCTACAAAATAAAAATGGTTAAAAAATGCCAAAAACTAATCATATCCTGTAATAGTCCTGGTTGAAACCCTTCTATATTAGACACTAAAAGCTACAACAACATTCAGTTACTTACATTCAATCAAGTTGTTTTGTAGTGGAGTCCCAGTTAACACTAATCTTCTCCGCGACTTGATTTTATTCATTGTGATGGAAATATTTGCTTCAGAATTTTTTAGTTTATGTCCCTCGTCGCAAACTATCACATCTGGACCTGGAATACATACAATGTATGAAATTCTTTTAATGTGAACAGAGGTAATATAGGAAGGAGGTATAGCTGTGGCCTTTAGGAAAATCCTGACAAACTAGGATTATTGATTATTGCTGAATACTAAAGTAAATTTTACACTTTGTAAACCAAGAGAAAAACAAAGTTTCGGTTTTAAGATAGAAATCACATAAAGTAAAAGAACCAAATTTGGTAACAAATTAGCCTGGACAGATAAATTTTTCAGATGAACAAAAAAGCAGATTGTAAACCATAATAGAAATGTGCTGTGTACTGTATATTTCTCTCACATCGACCAAGTTGCAGACCTTGCCAAGTCGCATAAATGGCTTGGGTTGGGCAAAGCACAACAATGGCACATAACATGATCGCTTTTAAATAAAGTTTTAATTCTAATCTAAAACAAGGCGATTATTTTCTTTGACATTTATGCTCTACAGGCAATGTTATCCATAATACTATAATTCAAAAAACAGTACAAGTTTAAGGGGCCCATCCTAATAAAATGGTAACAGATACTTAAGCACTGGCTTGGCTCCATCTACTCGTATTTAGAAAGTATACAGAACACAAGCAGGGGGTGCAACTTTCTTTGAGATTTAATTTTTCAAACATACCTGGGTCAAGCAAGGCCTCGCTGTAGCAGACTTTAGTTGCCTTGTGTCGTATTCCCTTGCCAGTAGCGAGTAATCGAAACATGTCGTAACCGATCACCATCACTCCTCCAGTTCGCCTCCATTCCTCCAGCGCATTTCGTCTGGCTTGTCGCGTTGAATATTCCGTCAGATTGTAGATCTGTAACAGTAGAATAACAGTGTTACAGGGGAATGTTAAAAAACAGCCACTTTTGGAGAGCAGTTTTTCAACAAGATTACAGTTATTTTCTGATGTGTTATGATACTGAGAGATCAGGCATAATCCAGTAAGTGTCCGAGTATTAGGGCATAAGAAGTGATAAAGCTAAATACTTTTGGCTCAACCTATGTATAGATTACAAAAGAATTAGAAGTGTTTTGAAATTTAAAAGCAATTGGTTATTTGGTAAAGATTGGTAATGTCTAAGTTGTAAGAAAAAAAACTGCTTAAAAACCAAAACTAGAATGCTAGTTTGTAAAAGTCAACTGGTTGACAAGCAGGAACTATACATTGAAGAATAGAATACGCAATTGCACTGCCGATTACAATCTACCTCTACTGGTTGGTCATCAGGAACCCATCTGACAAACTCTGCAATCCAATTGAGCAAAGTGTTCAGTGGAGCAACGACCAAAACAGTTTTCAGGCTGAGATGAGGACAGTTGAGGATAGTATGCACAACTGTAATTGTCTGAAAGACAAACAGTGGTTAGTTGCTGCAAATAACTACATTGAAGGTCAGGTTGGGCCGACATAACATCTCTTGCAATCCATGCACAACCATCATGGCAGGTCAACACCTGGCTCAACCAGTTACAAAATATAAATGGCCAATGAATGAACTGAAGCCCAAGCAGGCCTTTAACTTTGACAAACAAACTGGTATAGCTAATCTAAACTTTCTAGCATGAACCTTCATGCATGTGACCCAACAGTCGCCCGATCCAAACTGTGCAAAAAAGACAAACAGGATCTCCAATGTGCCCATTATCGAAGCAAAAATTAGGATCACAAGCCATCAAAGATCACATCAAAAATACATTTAAAATTGTCAAAAGGCATAATGTTCTAGTTTTGACAAAAAGATTAAGCATGTAACAAAATGTAAAAGTTTGACCCTACTAAAGTTTGTAATTGCCACGTAAATATAAAAAAGAAAGAAAACCCTCTTGGTCAACTTAAATCAGAAACCATATATTAGTTCCAGTAGCTTAGTTAAATCCAGACAGCTTAGGAGACATTACAGTACCTCAACTCACCTGTAAAGTTTTACCCAACCCCATACAATGAGCAAGAATACAACCTCCGCCTTCCTGATCACGGGCTTGTGTTGTGCTTTCAATTAAGTTGTCCCATATAAACTGGATTCCTTCCACTTGGTGGGGCTTGAGGTGCACAGTGATATCGTGGTGAACCTGAAACAATTAGATGTTCGCAGCATACAAAAAAGACATTGGTTGAAAATCCAAATCCATTCATATTTGCTTTTTGTTGAATGATAGCTTGGTTTTGGCCTTTAACTCCATTCGCATGGAACAAAGCCAATTAAGTTTTTTTACAAACCTTATCTTGGCAGATGTTTTATAGAAGTTGGGTTGTCTTGCAAATCAAGAAATGTTTAAACTTGTAACAAATTCCTAGTTTCTCAATACTTTAGGGACAGTTATAGTTTTTAATTAGTGCTGTTCAGGTCCATATATTGAATAGTTTGGAAGTTTACTAAATAGTCTTGTATAGAGTGATATAAATGTACCTCAACTAATGGTTCTTTCTGTAAAACCAAACGCTTGGTGACAGGTTGTGATCCCAGGTCAGATTCATCAAGATCGACATCAACAATTTTGTCTCCACTTCGCTCCTTTAATCGCTGTCTTCTCTCCTCTTCCTGTTTTTCTGCATCCTGGTAACATAAATAAATGATCATAGTTTCTGAAGAAGATACATTGTAGATTGGCTGTAATAGTTTGAACTTCATGCAGTTGCACAAAAGCAGTTGATAAATATATAGACATTAGTAGTGTTAAAAATTCTAATCTGGGTATGTGTTTGTTCATAAAGTAGTTTTAACAGATTTCAACAGTTTTAACATAAAAAGTAGCTGCAATAATATCAGTGTAGATAAAGTAATAAACCAACCAAATCTTCTGGTACGAACCAATTAACAAAATCAATCTCAACAACTGTTATGGACTAGGTTTTTTTTGAACAAACAACATACTATAGTTTCTTCTCTTAGTTGGTCATCAGCAAGTATTGAGCGAATCTTCTTCCTCCTTCCATGAGTCGACTCATCTGTCTTTTTCTTCTTTTTCTTTTTTGACGTTTTCTACCAAAACATATTAAACAATTGTATGCCTACAGGATTTTCTGACACAGTACTTGCACAAAAAAAATTATTATTTAGGTTTAAAAGTAAGCAAACAGTCGTTTTAGCTACAGGTCCCAGCAATCTACCTTCCGACGTTTCTTTACTTGTTTTGTTGTAGTCACATCAGAATCGGAGTCTGTTTGACTTGCTGCATGCATCGCTGATCTTCCTCGCCGCTACAATATAAAACAGTACGTAAATCAAATATTCTCAATTACTCTAAATTATCTGAAATTGTTAACAGGTTCATTAACTGATCCATAAAACACTACAAAAACTAGTAAGATATATACACAACAAATCCTACCAGCTTCTTGGGTTTTGGCTTTTCATCAGCCTCATCTGAAGAAGCTGATTGATCCATTGAACTAATCTCCGACTCCTCCTGTTTTGACAAACTTTCCTCACTGCTTTCATACTTGATTCTTTTCTTTCTTTTCTTTTTACTTGGAGTTGCCTTTTTCACACTTGTATCAGACGCACCAGAGTGAGAAGATATATCACTTTCATCAAAAGAACTTTGTTTGTTTTTCGAAGACTTTTTCCTTGATATTTTTATTTTCATGGACTTTTTTATGTCCTTTTTCCTTGTTTTTTTGATAACAAAATCATCGCTGCTACTTTCGTCATTGGATGAAACTTTTCGTTTTGTTTTCTGTTTCACCATCTTTAATCAAATTGCAGAAAGAATTAAAAACAAATTGATAACTATAAATCACTACTACATTTCTAGTTTCTAGAAAAAAATTGGCATTAAAAATATTAACACACGAGTATTCATTAAAGCAAATATTACCATCCAATATTGCAACTGCTTAAAAAAATGCTCAATGCCTTGCACTGTGGTCGTCTTTGTACAGAAAATATAAATTGACTATTCCCTGCTCTGTTTTTACTTTTTCGATAGCAGTGATCAAAAACCATGAGCCAATACCATACACAAGACATGGAAATCCAAAATTAACAATCTTTAAAAATGTAAAAAGTCGATCATCAGTTGTTAGATCTTCAAACGGGCGCTTGGTGCAGTGAAACTTAATAAACGGCCAGCAACCAGTACGCAAAACATGGTAGTTTTGGTTGTCAACACACCAGTTAAAATGCGACCTTCCTCGCAAATCGTCAATAACTTCGCTGTATTTTACAAAGTACGATGTCCAGTGAGGGAGTTTTCTATAACGGAGATGTTCTGTCAAGACCAATGATGATGTTGGCTTCTTACAAGAGAAGTGTCGTGCATGAGAGACCAAACTTGTGCTACTCCTAGAACACTTTTTAAGAAGCATCTTGCAGCTCTGTGAAGGTTTCAACAACAGTAGCTACCTATCAGTTCACATGTTGCTGGTGCAAAATTTTCCTCAGACAAAATTAAGCTTAAACTTACAGGTTTTGTTTTTCTTATTCCTGAGCACTATCATAAACGTGAAGGACATTTTATAACTGTTTTATGATTGGATGAAAGAAAGATTGGATGAATAGTAAAATTTACCTTACCTATGCTTTTGCGCAATCGATATTAAACAATTGTTGTCTCATTTTTTTTTGCTTTTGTTTCGAATACGCCCACGCTACTAACTTTTTTCTTTACTAAATCTTTGGCATGACCTAAGCTTTGGATACCAGAATCATCAAACTGTTTCAAGCTATTCTTTGTTTACTAAACAAACCTGTGTTTGGCGAAAATAAAAACAAGATATCGATATTTTTAATCAATGAGTTGTTCACCTCATCCGATATAACGTCAACGCGCCAAATTGTTATTTTGAGCGAAGTTTCATTTTATTGTCGCTTTTAAAAAAATAAAGCTACGACTTCCAAAAACACACAGATTCGCAGTGGGAATAATAATGCAATTACGAAAG
>QXVZ01005483.1:10240-31527 GCA_008931825.1 Phallusia fumigata
AAAACAACCCCCCCCCCCTTCGTGGAAGGGGACCCATAATAAACCTACCAGCCACCTCGTATATTCTGAAAAACGCTTGCGACCAGACAAAATTTAACTGTGCTTAAATATTCTGTAGACGGACACAGAACACAGCGACATCTGTATCTTAAACCCAATCCAGTCTCAAAACCATGGTGGGAAAAAGTGGAGAAATGGGGAAGCTCCTTCCCGGGAAATTAGTCCTACTCACGGGAAATTTTCTGTTTTTGTAACATCTATTAGTTTAATATTCCTGTTACATGTAGGAACTTAGGGGATTTGCCGAAAAGTGGTGGGACATTTTTGTTGGCTTTCCGGAAAATTTGCATTTTGTCTGGCCCTGCTCAAAACTTTGACAATCGATCTATCGCACGCAACAACGCAAGCGCCTATGCTTCAGTGTCAAGGATAGGTCCGCTCACAAGGATTCAACGACAGTCTTAACGTTCGTACAGCCGTTAGAAAGATGTAGTAATTGGCCAAAATACATGTAGTACGTAACAACGCAAGTACCTGTGTTTCGGTGTCAAGGGCTGGCGCAATCACTGGCAAGGAATCCGTGATTACATTCGTGCTAAGGACATTTGGGTAACACGTGATCTGGGACGGCACAGATTTGGAGCGGAGTCCCTCGATCCGCTCCTCCACGCATCCCGCTGAGAGCCTCGCCTCCGCGTCCGCATCCCAACAGTCATCCATCGTCTCACACAAGGTACCGAAGATCTGAATGTAAAGGAGAAAATGGTTGGACTGGAAGCTATTGACTTGTTTGCTGGTTTAAACAAATGGCAATAGGGATAGCACAAACCAAGTTCAGTGTACCTTTAGATGACAACGAAATCAACTATTGGACAAAAAAAGTGTTGTCAATTTTTTTTTAATGGAACGTTTTCATATTTTTTCAATAGTTTGTAAAAAAACGATGAAATTATGGCCACGCAGGCCTGCTTTCAACGATTCAAAACGAAAGACTTTTTACAACGAACCGGTTTCTTTAGAATAACAATTGCTCTTTTAACAACATCCGCTGTGAACAAGGTTGGTGCTTTTAAATTCATCCTGTTTTACAAACGATTCCCAAGCCAACGACCATGATTTAGACAAAAGCGTCTAATCATACAAAACACATGTAAACGTCTAATCATACACCGGCAAAGAAAAAATCACCTTTTTGTGCAAATTACATGTGTTGGGTCAACCACAATACAGGTTTCAGACAAAGTTTAGTCAACGCATCGTCACAAAAAGTGGGTGACGAAATGCTTTTGAATATAAAGTGTGCAAATCGTCAAGCAAACACTGAAGTAATGGTAAAACGTGACAGGGGTACAAGACACGACTTAACACCACACAGACGTGTATGTGTTTTACCCCCACCCACCGACTATGTCATATGTTTTTACATGATGTAAGTCATTGGAGGACATCTGGGTGCTGTTCAAGCCAAGTGCATTAAATGTCAATGGCCATATATGGCTGTTTTGTGTGTATAATTTAACTGCCAAATATAGATTAAACTTCGTAGTTTTTTCTCTCTCTCTATGTATAAATGTCAATTATACATGCTACTTTTCTGTGCCGACGTTTATGTCCAAAACTCCTTAACGAGTTTTATGTTTAGCTAGCTAACAAAGTCAATGTAAAAAAATCACCTGAGTATGACACCAAAAGCTGTTCGCATTGTTCTAACTGTGCTTTTACTTTCAGTAATGCAAGCTGCAGTCCAAGCCATTGGGCAATTTAAACACATACCAATTACACTGAAATGTTTTTTGTTAAATCAATTTTAGCAGAAAAAAAATTATCTCAAAGCAAAAAAATTATACATTCACATACATTTAAAAACATCTGCCAGAGAACTTGTGACAGTGAATGCATTGCAAATGTTGCAACAATTGCTGCTGTCATCATCAGTACATGATCTCATAAAGCTTAAAACACTGAAAAACATTTGTCCTTGTACTTACTGGATGTTGTCTCCAACTGGCTTTAATGAAAGGCCGCATCTTCTTCTCCACCACATGGTCCTGCATCTGCTCAAGAGTAGGATTTTGTCCAAGTTCCTCTTCATAAGGCATCATGTAGGTTTTGTAGTGCCCACCTGGTGTCAAAGGAAAAATTTTAAGTCAGGTTTATAGTAAAATCTACACCAAGCAAATATTTGTTTGGGCCAGTGCTTTTTAACTTCTTTTTTACATGGCCTTCGAAGATTTTGAAAATTTTTGACCCACTATCTCATCAGCATGGAAAGCTAGCCCGAATTTCATTTGTTGTGACTTGTGACACAAGCACACATTGTTTCAAACTAAAGTATGGCGATTTACTGGAATATACAATTCAGTGGGAAAGCTGTTAAACACAATCAACCAGTTTCTTTATTCTTGGAAATAATAATTTTAGGAATGACATTGTCACCTAGCTCTTCGGCCCATTTGCAAACTACTTTATGGCCCACTTGTTGAGACACAAGGTACAGGTAAAAAGGCCTAATCCTTTCCTGAATCTTCAATTATTAAACACTACATATTCTTTCTAGGTGCAAAACAAATATTCTTTACTGGGAATGAACTGATCTAAGTCAGAAAACAACGACAAGCAAAATCTGCTGAACATTGTATAACATTGAGCGTATTGTAAAATAAGTTAAATTGCAACTCACAAATCAATAAACTGTTTCTTCAGGTAATTGATGAGTTTACCATAAAGACTCACTTGTGGGCCAAGCAATTGAGCATAGAGTGTTTGCTTTGTCACACAGAACATTGCTAGTTTGTGCCTGGCTTTGTTTAACAACATTACACAACTGGAGGCGCTTATCTTAGTTGGCCAAGGAAAAAACCACATACAGACAAGGCTCTCCTTCAAGACAAATGTTTTCACCTCTGCCTACCACTGTGCTGCAAATGAACCGCTCAAAATTTCCCTCAAACTTGTACTGTTAAATTACTAGATCAGAGAAAATTGGGTAACCAAAGCCATTACCTGTTATAAAAACAAGTCATTCCTTTGGTCTGAAAGGAGTTGGTATTGGAAGTTTTTTATTAAGTAGAATCAAACGTACAAAGTTAAACATTGTTTTAAACACTGTTCGCTTTTGTCACAGATACTGCACAACAAACCGTGGCTTATGTAACCTTTTTTTACAGTAGTCCACATCTGCTTAAATCTTACTGTCTCTGGTTTGGCAGTTTTTGATTTTAAATGATTCCACAACTTCATTACCTGGTACTTCTCTGCATCTTGATAGGATTTCCCACATAATGAGTGCAGCTGCGTACATGTCAATGCGAAGGAAGGCGTCCCTGTGAAAGTTGATAGCACCTTCGAGAATTTCTGGGGCCATATACCTCCGTGTGCCAACCTGCCAAGAAGTTAAAGAGTACATTGTAGGAAAAACAACACAACTATGAAGAAATCATATTGGGGGAAATACATAATACCTCAAATCTCGAATTTTTTAACGCACAAACAACGAAAACTCGTTTACATGGGCGTATTTATAAAGTCTACAAATAACTTGAGTCAGTGTACATAGGCATATAAGAGTCTACAAATAACTTGGGAGGCCAGTTTTTCTGACAAACGAACAATGGTTACTTGTTCTGTTATATGCAAAATGGTAAACAGAACCTGGCCATGGCTTTCTCCTGTGCTTTCACTTGGGTCAAACTTGACAGCTAATCCAAAGTCAGCAATGCAAGCTGTCAAATCTGATTTGATCAGAATGTTCTTGCTTTTCAAGTCTCTGTGGGCAATGGCAGGTTTGTATCCATTTCTGGATGCTCTGTAGGTAAACGCATGTTCTTGTTAAGCACATTAGTCTATATTACCAAATTTATAATTTTTTGCCCCGAACAACTGATTGCAAAACTATAAGCCGTAATTGAAATATACAACAAATAAATTAAGAATCATACTGTTAACTTGAATGCAATATTTTTAGTCACTGGCTTTACGGTTCTTTTTAGAATGTTATTTGGCCATAAAGGAATAACCTAAACATGATGTCTTGATGAAGAAAAGACAATCCAGTTGCCAACGTCTTCATAAACCTTAGTGTGTTGTCCAAACTGAAAGTTTCAACCTTTAGATAATCAGCTAGGGAACCCTAGTGGAAAGAAATTCGCAGTTGTAAAAAGACAAGGCTCAACCTTTTTACTGTCAGAGCTAAATTTTAAACCGTAAGTTTGCAAGCAACCACACAAAAACGTTTATTCTAAGCAGAGTTTCTCTTTTTAGATAACATTTAAACAACCTGTTACCATTGGTATGTGTTGAAATGAATCAATATTAACAACCTCAAGACTTGCAAGACTGTAGACAATATAAAAAAATAGTTTTTTGCCATTTTCTGCTGTTACATTGGTAAAAGTGTTAATGATTTCTACAGCTGTTAAATGGAAAACACAAGTAAGGTAGTTAAAACCAGCAGTTAAGAATAACTGATTTAACTCCTGATTAACAGAATGTTTACCAGCTCATGGAAGTCGGTTATGAGCCACAGCTCTGCATCAACACCTACACCCCGACTTGCAGCAGCAATGAAGTGCAAGATGTTGGGGTGTTCATGCAACATTTCTGTACTGAAAATATCCTGCTCATTTTGCCATGATTTCTTGTCCTAAAAAAAGGTTTTTTAAAACAAATCCTGTTGTATGATCTGTCTTCTCTCCATATCATAAATTGATTTCCTTGAAATTTAGGGAGGTATATTTTGTAAACACAACAAGTGACAAAAAATGCTGTCTTAGTGAGAACAGAATTTTATGACAAATTAAAAAGGAACAATAAACACCTGTTGCTTTTGACCTAATACCGAAAGGATTGGACTGCTTAAAACCAGTTACCTAACAGAAAACAGAAAATCAAACATCCTTAATACCCCATTATCAAATATATACCTGAAGGTAGAAAATCTTAATAGCAACATAGTGATCTTGAAGTTGAGCTTTCCAAACACATCCATATCTTCCTCTTGCCTTTAACTCAATCAATTGTGGAAGTTCAAACTCTGGTGGAAGTAGAAGAGACTGAAGCGCTGTTGTAGTTGTATTTGGTGTCTCCTGTAATAGAACACATGTACTCTGCTGCAAACTTAACCAATAAACATATCATAAATTCCTTTTTCCCTATTTTTTACTGTACTTTTACACACATGACTGATGTTGCAACGCTAACCACAAATTTGTACTTAACCAATAAATTTGCATTTTTGGTAAAAAGTGTTATGCTTTATTAATTAAACATTTCAGCAATAACTTTTGCCATTATTAGTGATACAACAGGGCTGGCAGATGGGCTAGTATTTTTGCATCTTCTTATCTTTACGTTTTCGCACGTACATGCATAAATTGTTGCTCATCTGGTGTGAACCTTATTGAATCACTAAATGATTGCATTAGTTTTTCTGATAAATAAAGTCGTTTTAAAACATATTTGGGCCAGCATATTTTTGATAATAGCAGACATTGACCAAACATTACTTTTAATATTTAGGTAATTGAACAAAAATGAATGCATCTATAGTAATAAACAAAACCAGCTTTGGTTTACAGCAAAAAGTGTGTAGGCTTATCAGGAATTAGTTTCATTCACATTCAAACCTACACAGCATCTTACCACACTTGCACTTTCAACGCTGTCAAAAGGCTTCTTGTGTCTCTTGTAAAGCCAGTAGGCAACCACCACAATGATGATGAATAATGTTATGGGAACGAGAGTGTACGCAAAAACAAGCAGAGTTTGGTTGTCGTCTTCAGGCACTGGTTCAGGTTTCCCTGCAAAAAAAGTAGGGTTTGTGTCAGACAAGAAAACAGGTTGTAAATAGCGTAACAATCAATAAAACATTTGAGCAGGGTTCCCTAAACATGCAAATTTTTGGTTGCAGCAATACAAAGATTGTAAATTGCAGCAGATTTGAGTTTTTTGGGACAGATTTGACAGTTATCATGAAAAACAACTACTAACAAGTAAAATTCAAGACCAAATTTACAAAAAAATTGGTCAGAAAAAACTACAGAAAAACGAAGTTTGTAAACACCTAATGATTTCGCTAAAGTATGGAATATCTGTTTGCATACCTTCTTCTTTTAGTGGAATGTCCAAGCTGCTAAACTCTGTGTTGCAATTATCAGTGGAGCAGCAGCAAAAAATAAACTTGTCCTTTCTTTTGAAGTTTGCAATACAAGATGACCTGCATCAGCAAATGCTTTTAAGTATAGGGCATGTCCATGGTATGGGACAAATTTGCGTAAAACTTGACCATAACCTTTTTTTGTTTCGATAAAAATCATTTGTACATCTAAATACTTGGTTTAGTTAAGTATAGCCACACTTCACCAAACATTTTTGTCCATAAATTGATGTCAATTGCTATTTGCTAGCACATGTGTAATTTACTGAATTAAAAATGTATTGGACGCAACATAAAATGGACAGAAGTATTGAAACAAAAAATTTCACTGAAAAACTCTTTAAATATGTATTTAAAGTGCACATATGACCATGATGTTAAGTTTCAGATGTGCAAGTAAAGTACCAACTTGTCTGCAAAACATTTTTGGTAAGTCAGTTGAATTTAGACAAAGCAAGGCAAAACTACAACACAGCCAGTTTGTCTTACTTTTTCGGTCAACAAAATAAAGGCAAACAATGCTAACAGACTGTACACAAAGAAAGGTAAACTTTCTGACAACAAACTATGTTCTTATAGACCATAGATTATACTTACCCCTGTTCACAAGGTTCTTTTTGATCCCAGCATCCTTTTCGGATCACTGTTATATTGCCGCTGTGGTTTGTCCACAAAACATAGCAATGTGCAAAGGTGCTTCCAAGATCCGTGCAAGATTGAGTTTTGTTGCAGCTATCACTTTTGTTTTTAAAGTCCTATACCAAAGTATGATTTAGAAGTGATAGATCATGAAAGAGAGTATAGTTTGGAAAGAATACAACACATAAATCTCTTTAAGTCTGTTACACAATGTAATAGGTATTTTACCAATTGTAATCCAACAAAAAGTTTTTAAATCATTTTTACATAATGGCCAAAATAGTTACTTAAAGCAACATGCTTAGCATCATGTCTGGCGTAAGCCTCATTGTATTACTGATGATGGCATGAGTTTGTGTTTTAATTAATATTAGACTCAAGTTCAATGTTACAAAATATTATTATGAAACAAAACTGTATCCAACCTCTTTCTGACAGGGACTATCATCACTCCATGCAGTTGAATAGTAATCACATGTGCTTGGTCCTGCGAAGGAAGTATAGGCCACTACTAGCAGGACAATGCCAATAATCAGATATCGGTACATTATTGTACCTTAAACACTTTAATACCTATTAGCAGTTAAATCTTGATCTGCATTTCAACCTAAAAACCTACAAAAACAAACAGTGTTGTTGTTTCACAATATCAACATCAAAAATGTATGCACAAAAGTAGTTGTTTAGAGAGCTCCTGCATTTAGCTCATGGTTTTTTCTTACCAGTTATATAAGCTGAGTTTATTTCGGTTGGCGAAAGAAATCGTAGCAATAAAACTGCACTAAAAGTTGTCTTAAATATGGAAAACCTTACAAGTTAAATGTTAATTTAAACCACTGTGAAAGTTGAAGCTTAACTCCAGATGTGTTTACTACATTTTGAAACGTTTTTGCTTAATTGTTGGTGACAGCATACCTCGTTTAAGTGAGCAACAAAACAGCATATCAAGCACACAAACCTGACGGAAAGACTGAACGGCGAAAAATGTAGCAACTAAGTGCACCGTTTCACGCCAAAGCGCAGGCGGGAGCAGTTCTTTGTTTCTCTTTTATAGATTAGGAGAACCCGCAGGGCAACGGACCAAAAAACCGCGAGTGCTGCCTCTGTTTGACAACAAAACTACAGGGACTGTGGGATTAATTTGTGGGATACAGGCTTTTGCGGCACAAGTATACAATGTAGCGTTGCACGAAAAACGCTGCAGGTATCTTTACAACTCTCGAAAAAAATTGGAGCGCCTGTAATCCAGGGTTATTTTTAAACAGTTTTGCCTGATCCCCCGCTCAGAATCGTAAAGCATAAAAACCGAACTTTGCGCAGGTGTTCAATGGTTTTGTGGTTGCTGCTTCGTTAACCAAATGAAAGCCTAAAACTTAAGGAGTTCATTCCAAGTTTCCAAGATGTTTACACCAGTTACGCGCTACTGAGTAAGCACAATGAAAAGGGAGATTGTCATGCCAAAAGCAATATTGGAAAACCTAGTATTTTAACAAGCTGTAAGCATGGTGGTCGCAACTCGAGAGTAATGTGCGTAACAATGTCTAATTAGTTGAGTTCGACAAAAATAAAACATATCATGACTTCCTCAAATGACGATTAAGCTTCGAGCCAATTATCAATCTAATTGCACGCTCGCTTCCTTTTTATCTTCAATTTAAAAGTGCGTCTCAAATTCCGCAAAATTACGACTGCCTCCCTGATTTTTGATTACATCCAGGCGGCTGCCAATTTCGGAAAAATAAACAAGTAGTAAATGTAGAAAAATATTACTTAGTTTACTGGCTGGGGTTGGCAAATATACGACGTCGAGTTTTATGTAATTTTAATGCGACTCTGACTCTTCTTTGCCACAACAAGCTGATGTTAACGGTGACATTTACCTAGGTTTACTCTACATAGACAGAAATGCATGTAGTCTGGCGAAAAATTGCCGTTGTTGTGTAACACCACAACACACATAAAACCTCAACACACACGAACCAAGTGGTACTCAATTTTGATAAATTCGATTTTCAATAAATGCGCGTCATACGTTATAGTACAACTTTTTCGCTGCACACCAACTTTTGGCCTGGCAACACATTCACTGAACACGTGCATTGGCTTTCTTTTTACTCGCAACGAACATCGTCCAAAATTTAACCCTGACCTTACGGAAAAATCCTACTGCTGAACATACTGGTTTCCTTTCAATAAAACCGATACTTTGTCTACAAACGACTGTCTGTACGATGTACACTTTGCGTAGCTTTAATCTCCATTGCCTTGTGACAAGAACTCGCTAGCACCGATCGGACGTCAAGGGTTGAGAAATGCGACAGTCAGGCTCCACCTATTCCAGAGAAGGGCACCAACGGAGCGAGGAGCGCGTACAAAGGACTGGAAAAACGAGCAACGCTGGAGACGCGCTACAATACGTGACGAGACATTGCGGCGTCACTGGGTCACGTGACACGCAAAAACAGAGAGAGCAATACGGACGGTGCGAGTGGAGTGACAGGGGTTCCCGCGACCACCGACTGTGTTTGTGTAACCCATAGTTGGCCCAAGCTAAAAGTTTTGTCAACCAAAACGTTGCAAGTTTTTGTAGCAGCAAACACATGTACCAGATGTTTTGCATGTTTACAAGCAAACATCAGTAGTGTTACTTCCCTACAAATATCAACAAAATTTTGTTTCAGCCGTTGTTTGACACATACATGCATGACACTTTTTATAAAATTTTTATATTACTCACCATTAACACAAAAAGTAACTGAAAATATTTTTAAGGGTCCACAACCTGTTAAAACGAGAAAGTATACACACATTCTATACATTAAACTATTATGATATGCCACTATCACAATAATGTCATTTAAGAACAGTAAACACGGATCTGTTCAAAACTGGCATTAAAAATATACTGGCCCATGTTTCCGTACTAATGTGCATAAATACTTGGGTGTTTGTTGTAAACCTTACTGTATCGCTAATGATGGCATGAGTTATTGCTGAAACGTTTAATGAACAAAGCATGTTGCTTTTAAGAACTATTTTGGACAGTCTATTTTGATAAATGTCACAAGTTTCGTAAGTACTGTGTTTAAAGAAGGTCATAGATCATAGACAAAAACTAAAGAACTATTTTGGACAGTCTATTTTGATTAATGTCACTAAGTTTCATAAGTACTGTGTTTAAAGAAGGTCATAGATCATAGATAAAACTAACAATCTTTCAAAAGAACAAAATCAGAAGCAAAACATCCCAGAACGAGCCACCTACTATTCATTAAAAGATTAACTTGTTGAATATGGCTGAGATAACCAACTGTTTTACATCATATTGTAACTGATGTACAATATCAGACTATGAAAAATATTGATAATATTATTTTAAAAAATTTAGCCACATGCTGTTGCTTGTTTCGGGAGAGCTTTGCAACACGATTCAATACTTTAATCCTCTTGTTATTATTGGGCCCACAATTTTACATCTAGTTCCTTGGTCTACTACCTTTTATATCTTTAGTAATAAAAAGTAGGCAACAGCAACAAAAATGAAACACAAAGAAAGTTTACCTGATCATTTACAGTTGGGAATAATGATCTGCCTATTTCAACCAAATCTGATTAATATCTGATACATGTATTAGTAAAGTGCTAAAGGGTTTCATTAAACTTAACAAAGAATTTGTGCGCAAAACCAACTGCTTGCATATTGAATTTTAGACAACAAGAGTATGTGAATCTATAAAACATTAAATGTATTTCCCAGTGAGCGATTTTCGAGGTTTTTGCTGGCAAAATTGTTAAAAAGCTGTTAAACAAGAAAACGTCGTTCACAGCTAAAATTGACCAAAAATGAAGGAATCTCCGGTTACACAAACTTTTAAATCGTTTTAGGTCGCATAATTCCTTTAAATCTTGTTTATTTTTTCTGTAAATTACAAAAACAGACCTCACCTAAAACGGCTTCTTCTCAGAACTAAAAATGCCAAAACGCGTGCCCACTGTTCCGTGACTGTTTTATCTGAGATAGAAATCGTATTATTTTAGCCTAAAAAAGTCAAATTAAAATACCTGCTTGAAAATATACAAATCTTTATTTGATTTTTTGTCTCCGATAACAAAACAATTGCTTTTTTTAAAAAGAATACATTATAAAGCACACAAAATCAGTAGTAAATCTGCAAAAAAGGACGTAAATGACAAAAACTGATTGTACTCGTGAAAAACCACAGTGCATTAACAGTGTGGGACGAAAATACTTGTAAGAAAATAAACAATTTCAGAAAGTGCAACTAATTGACACACAAATTAATCACGCGATATTGTATAGACTCTCAAAAATGCAACCAAGCAAAGCTTTTGTACAAAATCTTCAAATACAAGACACGATCAGTTAAAATGCAAGACACGACCATTCGACTTCTCGGCGAAGGATCCAAATATACACAGTTTGTACAGTTTTTAGCTTTGCGCTGCTTCTGCTGGTCCGCTGTCGGGTTCAAACTACATGTAAGGAAAATATTAATCCACTTTTTAAAAAAGGTAAACACAAAAACACAACCTATACGAGTACACAATCACCAAACTTTTTTTCTGCTCTATCACGTTCTAACGGTGAGCACAACTTACAGTTCTATTGAGCCACAAAGTTTTTTCCCAAGCGTTTCCCAAGTAATATCTCAACTCAACTTAACTAAAATTAACGAAGCCATATTTTTAGGTAGACAGTGATTCAAACAACATTGTACAGAAGTTTAAAGTAGATTAAAACAATTTTAGCTGGGGTAATTAAAAGAAAAAGTTAATTATAATTTTACTCTTATGCGAAGATACAACAAATTACCTGAATTCCCTGGGCTTCCAACCTCATTTTCTTTGATCGACGTCTTCGCAATTTTTCCTTGAAATTAGCTTCCTGACGAGCTTTCGTCACCTCCTGTTCATGCAGCAGCGCCTTTCGTTGCTCGTCGTATTCACTCATTATTGTATCGAGATCGCCTAAAACGTTTGATGAAATGTGACCCACAATTGCAGCTAAAACACGCAATTTGCTGCAGAACAAAAGTGACAGGCTTTTACCTTTTGTCTTGTATTTGTATTGCAAACCTGAGATTATTAAAGGCTTACTTGATTCTGCCACAAATATCGTATGCTCTGTTCACCTTTTTATTTATTTGTTATTATTTTGTAAGTTTGCAACATCAATTTAGGTTAACGGGTTTGGAGCAATGCCGTTCAAGTTTCTTGTTCAGGGAAACACAAGCGAACGAGACAGGATTAGAACCCACAACCATGTGAGCAGCCCTCTATAATGTAATTTCTTCTTTTAAACGATCCCTTCGATCAAGGGTGCCTACACTCCATAGCTCTTACGCATCGAAACAATGTACTTGCTAAAGACCCCCTACTATAGGCAGTAATCTTTTCACTATAAAAGGACTCAGCAGCTATGAAGTAAAACGTACCTTCGCGTGTCAGTTTCTTGCTGAAAAAGTCTCAGAAACCTTACAAATGTAAAAATGCCATTCACATGCATGCAACGTGTTTGATAATATATGGCGGCAATCTAGGCAACAGTGCTTCCTTGCATGTAAAAATGTTTTTACCAAAGAGTTCGTTCTTCGAAGGCGGAGGAGCAAGCTCGTCTAGTGGTGGCTTCTCGACTTCTTCATCTTTTATTTCGTCTGCCTCCTAAACAGATTAAAAGAACGAGCAACAATTGTTAAAACTATCTTGCGAAAAAGTGGCAGATTTCAAAATGATTGTTTAGGTGACAGGGCATTGTTGTATATTAAACACAATGTATATATTTAGCTCTTAAAAAACGATCAACAGTTGTTTAAAAATATGCTGCGCATTTCTAAAGGATTTTGTATGTTTACAGAAACACGAGACACGGATTTGTTTTGAGACACGAGTTTTTTTGCTCAGAAACAAACTTTCAACAATCGTTATTGTCATCGGTGTTGCATAATGTACATTAAACATATTATTTATATTTATCCTGGCACTGTTGCTGGTGTTTAATAGTCCGAAATATTTCCAGTTCTTATATCAAACCTCTTCATTTTCGGCCTTTGCTTTCTCTATTTTTTCGTTTAGATTTTGAGCATCGTCGACCTTTTCAGCTTCAGCCACAACCACGCTTGCCGCACTCTCTGCCTCCATATCAATACCGGAGTCTAAAAGAACCATAGTCAAATAACACACAGGTTAAGGAATACGAAAGCATTTAATTTTGCCCAAGACTTCGTAAATCTATTTGGGGTTGCGA
This sequence comes from Phallusia fumigata, assembly GCA_008931825.1. NCBI lineage: Eukaryota > Metazoa > Chordata > Ascidiacea > Phlebobranchia > Ascidiidae > Phallusia > Phallusia fumigata. Next base: position 23,299 of record QXVZ01005483.1, read on the forward strand.
GGTGTTATTGTGGAGTAACAGAAACTTGGAACGAAATCTCAAAAAACAAAACGTGGAGTATAAGCTTAACAGGAGAAAGCTTTGTTTTACGCAAATGATGACCACGACATCTATATTTGCTGTGATTTTCCGTATTAGCGAGTCAGCTGATTCATTAGACAACAATTCCTCCCCTTATACACTTTAAAGTAACGTATAGAAATTCTTTACCAATAGATTTCGTCTCGTCGATGTCCAAAGTCTGTCCGGTTGTTTCAAGAACCTTTTCCTTCATAAGCCGCAGTCTTTCGGATCGCAACGACTGCCTGCATTCCGCAAACGCCACACGAGTTTGTGCTAGGTCTGTCGTGATCTTGTTGACAATCACCTACATTAGACAAAATTATCAAAACGATGAAATTTAGTTATGGCTACGGTGGCCTATCGTAAGTCTTAGACAGGCATCGATGTAGTAATAAAGCGTCATCGTAGGTAATTTAGGTAAGTCTTCCCTTCGTTTTTTTCACGACAGCAAGTCTACCAGGGACAATAGATCTACACACCCATAGTGAAAAAATGTGACTTAAAAAGTCCAGACCCTGTCAATCTTTAGCATTAAAGGAGCCTTTTGGCCTCTTGCTGTATAATGATAACCAACTCGAAACACCCCGTAGACTATACAGTTCTTTAAACTGTTGTATACAGAACCATACAGTGTTCCTTTTGTGAAATTAATACTTTATAGTTAGAAAAATGATTATGATGTGACTTATGTGAAATTCATACTTTACAGTTAGGAAAATGATCACAATGCAAAATGTGTTAGATTATTGTTTATCTGCAAAAGGCCAGAGTAACGAAGGAGCTTAAAAAATGTTTTAAGAAAAAAACGCACATTTAACGCTGGTCCTCAAGATACGTACAACAACCTACTTCAGGAGCAAACAATAAAACACAAAAAAATTCATGCATTCTTACGTTTTCTATCCACTTCGCGAGCATGTTGCTACGGGCGTGGGTGGTTCTGTAAACATGATAGGCGTGTGTATGTCTGTCTCGTGACATACCGTCGATAAAAATGAAGTTGATGGCTTGGTTGAGTGTGTTTAACTGAAATACGAAGCAGTTACTGAAGATACAGCTAGTAGACCAAAATCATCAAGTAAAATGGATGCAGACAAGCCTCTATTTGTTTACATTACACAAGCTGACAATGAACAAATCTTTTTTTCATCAACATATCCAGTCCCCAAAGTCTTGCAAAGGCAGTTATATTGTGAAGTAAGGATGCAGTTTTAAGCCTTTGAATTGGGTTTAAATGTAAAAAGTCATGGAAACTTTACAAAGGTAAAATTGCCATTCACATGCACGCAACCTCTTTATTATATATGGTGGCAATCTAGACAACAGTGCTTCTTTGCATGTAAAAATGTTTTACCAAAGAAAAAAAGCCTTTGAATTAGGTTTAAATATGTTAGGTATTTAACTTAACACAAGAACACAAGAAACGGATATTTAATTAAAAACATATAACTGCCACAGAATATATTGCACAGCAAACGTTTTATCAAAAGCTGTGGGCTTAAAACCGTGCGTTGTATAAGGTAAAGGAAAAAATAAAGGAAATATTGGATGTTTCGACTGATTACAACAAGTTTTAGCAGACGGTTTTAGCATTCTTCAGGTATGTATAGGAACGAATTTTGAGAAAAAACCCTAAAGTAACAGTCTTACCTCTTGTGTGTCACAGTAAGGTGCTTTAACCGGGTTGATGTTGCGCTGAGTGTGAGCGAGGTTACGAGCTGCCGCTATCAGGTGGTTGCGTGTCTCAGTAATGGCTTGGATCCTCAGCATTTGGTAGCTAAAACACAAAAGTTTGAGTAAAGGTTTTTGCCTGGTTTCGCTGCAGTAGGTCTTCCGGGCGATCCTCCATTTGACTGTTAAATATTAGTCTGATTAGTACCTTCCAGTCTTTGGTATGCGTTGCACGTCCATCCACCTTTTGCAGGCAAACTCCAATTGCCCAGTTGCTGCCCTTGTCATTGCCTACAAAAGAAGAGACGTGTCATACGTAAGTCTTATTTAATGATTTCTGCTATTTTGACCAGTAAATTTTATAGTACATTACCTCACTGTTCTTCCAGGCTCTCATCGCCATTTCAATCCTGCGTAATTTCTCTTGTGTCTGATCAGTTTTTGTTTCCAGTTCATCTTCAAGCGTGCTGCCGTAAACTCCCCCGAACACCTGGTCTGGAAAGCAAATGTTAGTTGATAAGAAGAACCTTATTTCACTCGCTGTACGGTCTTCAGCGCGCGTCTTTAGGTCGAGTTCTAAGCTATTACAGTGCAGCCTATCAAGTTAAAATTATATCATAAAAAATGTATGTTTCACTTACAAAGTGGTTTGTATAATACTTTAGGCTATAGTGGACTGTTTAATTTTGATAGATAATTTGCTTATCGTTGTTCGTGCATATAGCAAATGCTGATATTCCCTTTTAATGGTCTCTTTTGCTGTAAGAGTCCATTACAACAATTTATCAATCTGATTACAATAAATAATATTATCACGTTCAAGAAATGCGCATGCAACGAATAGTACTGCAGAAACAAACTAAGGCGTAAATGATAGAAGGGTCTTAGTTTGGAAGTGCACGCTCAGCACCTTAACACACAAAGGGAATCACAAAGACACACAAAGAATTGTTTGTTTGCTGAAATGACGGGCAACGAAGTGCCTGAATACGAAAACCTTGGGGGATAATAATAGAAACCCAACCCCAAGACAATGGAGGGATTTGTGCCATATCACGTTCTCTTTTGCCCAGGCATGTCCAAAATTAGGAAACACATAGGTACGAAATTCGTTTTTTCTGAGGTTTTAGCACTGTTAGATTCAATTTGACAAGAGTTAATAATTTATATGGTGATTTGTGCATTCACGTTGTTTGTATCACAACTTTGGTCTGTTAATTATCTGCTTATCAAACAGATATAATACTTTCCTACATTCCTGACCTTAAAAACATTTCTAATAACATTGCATGTTATGAATGTAGACAAACCTTTTACATATTTACATCATTATACAAGACAACAAACAACAAACTTAATGTTACCTAGTATGTTGTCGACTTGCTCATACAAATTAAGCAAGTCGTTTCTCTCGCGCTTCAGTTCATCGATTTCAGCACTTATTCTTGAACTTTCTTCTTGCAGGGCGACAAGTTTTTTGTAGCAGTTCTCCTGTTCCGTTTTTGCTTGGATGTATTCCTAAATCAAAAAAAAGATCATTGGCAGAGCCCTGTTAACATACTATTCCAATGTTACAATGTTTACAGTTTCGCCATAATAAAAAACAGAATATTGCTATTTATTGCCTGGTCAAAGAAAACCTAATAGACTACTTGAGACAGGGTTTAAACTCTTGAAAATTAGATAATTGGGCGAATACAGTTTACAAACCAACAAATCATTTAACAATTTAGTATTCTGTGCCTTATTTGCAAGCAAAAAATAAGTAAAACCTCTTCTTCTTTTGAGAACTGCTGGTCAAATTGCAGTTGAGATGAGAAGTAGTTAGAAATAGACGAACTATTGGCGATCGCATTCAGATTGGTCACATCTTGCAATTCCTTTTTCCTGTACGAAATTTACAGTACAAGTCAGATGAATGTTTGAAAATATTTTGTCCGGAGGTCACTTGGCTGCCATTTTGAGCATTTTGATTTTACCATATTTCGATAGTTTGGATCTTTGCAAATGTATATATTTTCAGGCCATATTCGCATGTGCACTGTTGCACTAATAGTTATGACTCATCTTATTACAATACAAGACTTTTTCCAATTGCAAGTGGCAACCAGGAGCACAAATTGCACTTAAACAAATTATGTCATTGGAATGACCAAATTACAAGGTCTCATAGTAATATTATAATTGTGGCTCAAATTTTTGGCCACTCACGTTTTTTCTTCCAGTTCTGACAGTTTGGCCTTTAATGCAATGCTTTCTGAATCAATTGCATCCCTTTGCTTGATCTTTTCTTCAACTCTGGTTAACAGATTTTTCCTTTCCAGATCCAGTATGACATGGTTGAGCAGTTGAAATTTTTTTACCACTTCTTCTATGTTTACTTCCTGCAAGGTTTGTGTATGTGAACTCGACTACTAATGACAAGTTTCAGCAACTTAACAAGTTAGTATGCCAAACAAATTTAATACGGCTTTAGACAGTGACAAAAAAGTTACATGGTGCTCAAAAGCATGTGGACCTAAAAGTGTGTGCTGGGATGCCCTGATACGTCGTTTTAATTTTCAGAAAGTGTTGGACAATAAATTAAAAATTGAAAATCTGATAACCAGCACCCAGATTCAACTCTTATCCCTGGTGCATCGAGTCAACCAACTATTCTAAAGTCATTGCATTAAAAACGTTTGACAAAAACTGGTCTAGGACAAAGAAAAAATAATGCACCAGGATAAGATGAGATAACTAAGTGTGTCACAAAAAATTGATGTAGGGCAGAAATTTACTAAAACCACACCTTTAAAACCAAGTTGCAAAGAATTTGCTGCAGTTATACATCACACAATATAAATATTTTCAATTGCACTTATTTAGTCTATTTAAAACCAGAAATCAGACCTGTCTTGGAGGTTTCGCTGTTGTTGCCAAATTAGTGGCTGAAATGGGTGGTGGATGCTGTTGAGTAATTATTGTTGTTTGAGGCACATGAGCAACGAGATGCCTTGTTTGTATCTAAAGCAGCATGCATAGAATCACACAAAAATAATTAGGAAAGAAAGAAAAATGCAATAAATTTTATTTGAAAAAAAAGTAACGCAGCAAATCAGTTTTGGTAAAAAACATTGCGAATTGTCATTTATATTAAAATCCAGTTAAGCAATGTTTGCATTTAGTTACATTAAGCTGAGTTAAGTTTATTTCGCTTGCTGAAAGAAATCATAGTGACACAATTGCACTGAAACAATCATGCACAAAGCCAGAAATAGCAGCAAAGTGATGAGATATCATGCAGCACAGAAAAGTAAAGAGCACAATTGGTGGATCAAGGTTGACAAGCTATAGTTTTAACTGCATTGCTGCCATCAGACTGTGATTTTAAAAGTTTTAAAAATTATGATTGTGAATATTTTAAATCAAATCTTACCACATTTGGCTGAGTTACAGTCAGTGTTACTGGATGTGTTGTAGTGCGAATTTTACTCCCGGAGTGTATTGGATACACAGGCCTTGTTTGAACAGAAGTTGATGACGCGCACCCCATTATTTCTCACTTTCAAAAAATCCTTATTAAAAAGGCCTACAAAACCAAACGCTGTACAACTAAATATGTCACATTGAGCAAAAACATGAGATGTGTTTGTTGATTGTTAAACTGCTTTCTAACTGACAGAAATCGAGTACGTTTAAAGTTTGTAGACGTAGCCAACCTAAAGTTTTAGAATGTGCAGCGCGCGCTTAACACTTGGTCCTGCGTATTTGGTTACCAAGGCGATTTTAAAACAATCCTGAGCGCCAAGGCTTTCTGGCGCGACAATACATTAAAGTTAACTTTCGGACGCTGCGGTGTAATAAAATTTATCTGTGATCGTAAGTCGATAATTAAACGAACTTCGTACCCTTGTTTCACTCTCTTACGACGATCAAATGGGCTATGGTCTGGAAGTTGTGACGTTAAAGGTACTTTCTGCATTATTGCGTCCGAAAGTAGATTTGCATATTTAAGCGGGCCGAAAATTTTTTACCGCTATTCTGTGTTTCAATAAAACTACGTTGAAGGTCGAAGATGTAATCTAAAAAGTCGTTTTTTAACGCTTTGTTTAAAATCCAAAACAAAACAATTAAAATTCAGTGGCCAGTTGAGGAAAAGAACTGTCGACCGAATAGTGAAAAAGTCTTTTGAAACTGCAAAAGTAGGACCCTTCATCGCAGGCGTGTTCAAATTTTATAGCTTCCGTTAAACGCCAGGCCCCCTGTTGTTTGTTTGCCCAATGACTTCACTCTCGGGCACGGGGCCGCAAAGAGACAAGTCAACATGGACGCGGTAATAAATACTCGCCTGTAAACATACGAAGGGAGAGTTTTAGAACAACTGTATACCACTGTAACATTTATCGGTAAGGGTCTGTCAACAAGAAAGAAGCATTGAAATGAAAGGCACTTTTAGACTGTTTGTATGTTTGAGAATAAGCGTTTTCAAATTACCACATCATATAATGCGTTAAACAACAAATTTAATACGCAGAAAAAGGATGTTTCAAGTCAGGAACTTACTACAAGGGCTAAATTTGTTGTGAAAATGTCAAAAACTGGAAACCTCGCTGTTTTACCATTGTTTGCGTGTTAATAATATGCAGATTAATCAATTCGCCGAGTGGAACGAGACAGTGGTTAAATCGGGCACGTACAGGCTGAGAGTATTTTGTTTGCTTTTTTTCTTTCCTTCATTGTCGTCTTTAAACACTGAACTCAAAAGACAGCTGAGAAACATATGGACGAAGAGGCAGGTATGAGTTGAGTTTATTCGTTTAGTGTAAGAATTCGTAGCGACGACAAATGTAGGTGTGTAAGTAGACGACCTAAATCGACCTGTGGTTAAAGTAGTTTTGAAAGCGTCGCCGTTTCGCCTCTGCAGAAAACGTCTTTAAAACTCTGAATCATTTTTAACCAAGAGCAAAACGCTATTTTTAATACAACAGCTAAAGATGCAAAGCAAAGGTATTTTAGTGGAAAACCCTACTGATTTGTGGTGTTTAATTTAGTTGGAAAGCGTTACATTGTTACGCCTTATAGAAGCTGCATTTTAAACCAAAAGCAAATTTCTATTTTTAATGCTACAACTAAAGACAGATTGGCCGAACTGCATATAAGTAGCGATTGATAAATATGATTGAAAGACTCCATATCTGTTTTTTGGCCCAACGATTTAAACAATCGCCATGTGAACGTAAACAAAAGATGAAAACAAATGATAGATTGAAATTTATTTCTTCTGTGGATAAGCTGCATTCTAAGCATAAGGTTGACGATGCCTTTCGCGGTCATTGGACCCAAAACTTATAGGTGTAATTGATCATTAACAAGTTTTTTCCATATTCCCAAGCCAGAGTTCAAACGTAATTGAGATTTACGACGCGACATATGTTACGTGCAGGTGCAGTAATGTATGGAATAACCAATTTATTTATATCGCTTCGGTATACATTTGGCAGCGCAACAATGACTTGGTAAACAGGCAGTTGGTAAACCTGCCAATATACGGGGCACAGCGATGAAAAGGCCTTGGCTAGGAACGTTCCATTTTAAGAAATGGAATGTAATAAATTGGGAAAGCAAAATTTACAACGGCTGTTTAGAGCTTAGTCAGACGGTTGCTTTGCGACAAAGGTTTGTTGCGAATGAAAAACTTGTTTTGTTTGATAAATACGCTTTATGAATTAAGGCACTTGAGTCAAGTTTGTTGTCAGTCCCCCAATCGCAGTTGCTAGGAGACCGCCAACAGATTAAAGGCAGCGCTTTATGAAACCCCAAAATGTACATAGGGCTTTGCGTGGGTCGCTGCGGTGCAGACCGCTGACTTGTGGAAATACATCCGACATGATTTGTAGCATTGGCCGCTATAGGCCATAAAGCCACGAGCTTTACATATTCCGTGCGCAATAAACCAAAGCATTGTGCTTAGCACACTGGTTTTTGAACATTACTGTTTGTTTTTCTAGGTGTGATTTCATTTCTAGAACAGCTTTCTTAACAAAGACAGAACACTGGCTTGTGAAAAGGATCGATTTTGAGGTTGACCCTCGCATGTAGTTTCTTGCAATTTAATCAACGAGTATCAAAGTGATTTGGTTTGCTGGCCGCGATGCATAAACAACAACGGAGAGTAGCAGTAAACGATCCACGGGCAAACAATGGTAAGTAGTGATGGACTTTTACTGGGACGCTAAGTTGCTGATGTTGCTTTTATTGAGATTTCGAACCAGAGTACAGTTTTTGGACCGTCAGAAAATAGAGCTTTAAGGTTGAGAAAATATTGTGCAAAAACCATATAAGATGTATTTTTTAGTGAAAAATAGGGAGATGAAAAATAGATTGCCACGTAATACATGTTGCGTAAAAGTCGTTAATTTAAAATCAGTTGTAAAACGAAAATTGTCGTTTAAGTATTTAGATTTGACTCAACGACATAAAAGCCTGAAATGATACAAATTTAACACGAAGAAA
>QXVZ01005487.1:0-15879 GCA_008931825.1 Phallusia fumigata
ATGGAGAACGCCACCTCTCTAGTTGTATTACGATTTTTTCACCATATATAAGTTGTTTGGAAGCTATATCTAGTTGGGATGCCAGTGTCCAGTAGTCGAAATTTAGTAGCAGCATGATGAAAAATGAAGTCAAAAACATCAATTATAATGGTACAAACAAAATATTTTTACTTTGCCGTACCTTTTTAGGTAATAAAAACAGGCCACTTACATAAGTTTCATAAGCTGTATGTTATATCTTGTATTTGTATCTCTAATTTATTTAACATTAGAACCAACCACCTTACAAGCACAAGACAGTTGCACTTGTCACATAGCCATCATGTAGGCTTTTAGATACCCTGTATCAGGGGTGGGAAGCCCATTTAGTACTGCAAGCCTCATGATTCGCACAACATCACTGAATGTGTGGCAATTTCTGACATAATCGGTTGAATGTTGAATAAAAAATCATCAATAATGCCGAAGTTGCCTCAAAGGAATACGTAATTGATATTACAGTTGATGCTATGTTGTATATATACTTTAATAAAGTTCTGATGCGGTTCACAGGTTTCCCAGCCCTGGCCTATATGCTTATTTGTATGCTAACGTGCATAATTAAGTGTTAAATGTACTTACACTGTATAATAATGTCAGGTCATGCAAGACACACCACGTCTTCCAGACGACCAAGTCAGTGCTTTTTGAGATTATCTGTGATATTAAACATGCTGTATATGAGTTAATCCGTACTTATACATCATTGCAATCTGTGTTAATCTGTACTGTTTAATTTGAAAGCGGGAAATTATTTGACATTAAACACAATGGGTAGAAAAAATTATCCATTTAGCGAATTTTTTGTGCAAAATCATGTGAGCATTGTCATTTCATCGGGTTAACATTAAGAAGTTTACAGTTTGGCTGAACAGTTTATTTATTTTAGTGGTGGTAATTTCTGCACTATATATTTTCTACATCCACATTCGAATTAAACTTTGATCTGCTTGATGTATCTAATACATGCACAAGTATCGGTGCCTGAAGCAAGGTTTTAAGCCATTTAAATCGAGATGTATCATATGCACATTTGTGTTTGGATTTTGAAAATATCCATTGAATTTTGTTATGAGTGTAATTTTCAAATAATTTATTAATTATTTGCCTAGATTTGCATGTTTATAAGTAGTGTTTCAATCAGTTTAATACAGTTATCTGTGACCTTTATTTCCGAAAATTTTTTTTATTGATACGAAATTACACTGTTTGTATCACTACCAAAACCTCATACAATTAACTCCAAATTTACCTGTTTAAAAGGCGTTAAATTAAATTTGCTACTCCCCCATACAAAAGAATGCACAATTTCTGTTGTCCATACTAAAAGATAGTTTGCAGAACTGCAAAATAGTGCAAACAATCTACAAGCTTAATTATTAACTCATAGCCCGTTTCCGAGTTGACTTATGGCATGCCAATAAGCCTAACAGCATGATTTTATAATTTAGATTATCGAGGTTTTACCGGCGACCGACCAATCGGCCAACTTTGTACGAACTCTGGGCAACTTTTATGAAGTTGTTGACATCAAAAACCAGGACGTTGAGAAATTAAAACGTCTTGCCGCAGGTATTTACTTAATGACTTGCTGTTTTTTGTTTTCTTAGTGCATAGCACAATGCCTGTTATGATCGTAACGGGCTGTCGAGCTATGTATCCTAAAATGCTTTTTCTGGCATGAACACATTAAAAGTCGCACAAAAAAACAGCATGTATGGCTCTTTGTGTAACTTAGGTTTATTGCTAATGACAATTTGAACGTGTAAAATGCAATAGCATTAAATGAGACAAAAACATTTTTATGCAATTTTCGCCTGTGGCTATTTTTGTGTAACTTTTAACATAACACAATATTCTTACTGTGTTGTAAATTTTTCAGGAAACGCTGAAGGAGATACTAAAGACGATAAACCTGTTACACCTAAAGTCAATGGAAACCACATGCATAGCAATGGTGTGTTTAGATTATTGTATACTGGCATGTTTTTAATGTTTCTTATTCATTACCTTTGTATTGTATCATTGTAAAGTAGAAATAGTGATGCACCAAATCTGTCAAATTAGGTAGTGCAAATTTTTTGACTTTTTTTGCACCAAATTTATGTACTTATGTGTGTTCAATTTGTTTTACTGATAAAAAGAGTCCGGTTATGAATAAGAGGGCAAAATATAAGAAAGTTACACAAATATGTATTTGTTGACATGCTATCCAGTTAACTCCACACAAATTCATCAGAACAAAATGCACTTCACCACATAAAACATACAATGCTTACAAGCAAGATACTATTTTACACAAATATGTTGTTTTACGAGACTAAAAACTAACTCTGTCCGATGTTAAAACTGTTAAAATGAGTCATCACATGAAAAGTTACACTCAGGAAATAAGTAATGCTACATTTTCATGATTTAGGTCACGTACAGTTTGAAGCACAAGATGATGTCACAACTGATGAGGTCACAAATGATGATGTCACAAACGGTAATGTCACAGCTGATGATGTCATCGTTGGAGATGACAGGGTCCAGCAAGAAGTTGAAGTAAGAAGCGAGAGTGATGACGAATTCTGCGACACATCTGCCGATGTCGCAATTGTGACGAAAAATGATTCTCTGAGTCATTCTGAAGCGTCGTCCTTAAGTACGGAAAGCTTAAACGGAACTCCAAGCAACGGTAAGCAGTAAAAAACAGAAACACACATGAATCTGCCAATTTTAATATGGTTTGAGAACTAGTTATGTGCAGTCAACTGAAATGAGGTGTTTTAAAGGTTGCAGGAAAAATAAATAGAAAAAAATTGTTTCCCTATAAAGTGAAATAAATGTGACACATGATGTAGTCATCGCAATTGCTCAAAAGGCAATACATATTTATTCGAATTCTACATATGATAGATAGGCCTTAGAAATTTTCGACCGCCATCTCTTTAACCTGGGTGATCCATAGGTTACCCCATAGGCCCCACAGGCCCACAATTTTAGCTTTTGAGACAAGTGTGTTTGTAAAAGTGAAACACCTATTTTAATTGAGATTCATACTTTAGTTCTCTTTTTGAAGCATTAAAATGCTTTATGTAGCTTGTATGCTTATGAAAAGATATTTTATTTTAAGCACACAAAAACAAAACTTTTTTGTTTTTGTTTAAGATGGAAATGTATCGGCAGTCGAGCAGCTTTTGGGCTATGAAAGGTGTGTATAACTTCACGAATATATCTTAGACAAATTTGAACATAAAAATCACAAACCAAAAGGAAAATAAAAACAGAAAGCAATAGATTCATCGAGCATTCATATGCAAGGTCAGATTAAATACTGGAATCTGCCCTAAAGCTTTCTTGCAGGCCAACAATAATGGCACTGTACAGCGCCTGTGCCACATACAGCCTTTGGGTTCACTTTGGCCAGCCTGTTTGAAGGAATTTGGAGTTACAAAAAAAACATATTTCAAAATTTTGATGAAGTAAATGACATTTTTTCAAAGTCAACCTCACTTTTGCAATACGTTAGCTGCCTGATTGCAGTTTTGTCAATTTGTAGTTGCGTTTTTCAAATTCTTGTTGGTGACTTCAAATATTATCCACAACGCATCAGAACCCTATGGGTAGCAGCCATTTCGTTTACACTTTTTGCTCTGGAAACAAAGTAGACCCAGATGGGATAAAAACTGTGTCTTTAAACAAACAGAGATTGTAATTATGGGTCCCCTTCCATGAAGGGGNTTAAGCCCCAAAACTCCGTTATTTGTTACTCGAGTTTGTTCCCTCGTTTTGGTCAAGAAAGAGTCGTTCAAATTTCTTTGTATTTTCACACATGATAGATAGGTATCTGAAATTGTGCACTGATAATTTTTTACCACTGTTCACCCTTAGGTTCACCCACATGCCCCCAAAACATAAAATTTTTTAAACAGCTATATTTAACACAGTAAGTCACCTAGATGTGTCCTATTTTGATAGTTGATATAATGCAAAGTATTTTAAAGTTTTTTGTGACCTTTATTTATATTCACCAATTTTTTACCTTTTTAACCCCAAATAGATATGTAGGGTGCTTCTTATACAGTGTTTAAAATTTTAGCCTGATCGGTTAAGTATTTACCCTTGCAGCCACAAATACGTGTATCCCCCCCCCCCCCCCCCCCCCCCCCCCAAAACGACCTGACGCGAGGGAGTGATTGTCGATTTTTAAGACCTGACGCGAGGGAGTGATTGACGAAGCGGCGCAACGCTCCGTGGTTGGTCACAGCCTGCTACTTCACACATAAACGGGTGTTCATACAGTGCAGCCAGACGGGCGTTTCATTTTAATTGTCTTGTTTTATGACGGACGAAGCTCAGCTGTGTGTATTACACCACTGGTTTAGGTGATTGTGTAGCGTAAAGAAATGTGTCTGTTAAATAACGTTGTAAAGGTTATACATAACAATAACTTCGCTTTCTACGCTGTTGTACAAAAGCACATAAGCGCATGGTTAGTTGGTCAAGAAGCGTAATGTTGTTGTTGTTGAATTTATAGCGCATTACTGAAACTGCGCTGAAGAGATTCGTTAAGGGTTTGTTGCGGCACGGCCAAAGGTCACTGTAGGTCAAACTGTTGGTTAGCTGTTTACAGTAAGATTGTAATTGGCATAATGTAAAAAATTATTTGGTTAGAATATATGTGGAAATCTTTACTTTCCCCCCCCCCACCGATTTTTAAACTGATCACATCCTAAAACATTGCTACTATTCAGAAATTGCATGTGTGTGGGACCCATATGTTTATGCTACCCCCCCCCCCCATGTTATAAAATGCCAAGGGAATTTGGGACCCAATGTTATGCAGACATTGAATATAAATATCCAACGCAATGAAGGAAATAGTACATATGGAAAACATCAATTTGGGGTGGTAGTGTATGTGGAACCCCCCTATGGAGAACGCCACCTCTCTAGTTAATGTATTGTTACAATTTAGCCAACCTTTGATGGATGGAGGCGAACGAGGAACAAGAGGGGTTGATCGAATGAAAACTTTTCATGCTGAAGGTAAGTGTGCTATAGTGGAGAATGCTGCTGGTTCATTTTGCTAGAAATTATAATTTTAACCCCGAGTCAAATGGTAATTGTGCAGCCCATGGAGAGGTGCGGGTTTTGAATGCGATGGGGCCTGAATCATGATTTCAGTGCAGTACTTTTCATTTTTGTGCATTGCACGACCGATCGGAGATGAATTTATTATTCGTGACGTAACAATGCTGCTATGAAAGTTAGGCGAACAACTGAAATGGAATTCATTTGTAAACAGAATGTTCTTTTTTGATATGCAATAAGATGAATCCAAACAGTGTTAAAGAAAGGTGCGGCTCGTGGTCTAATGGGGGTGATTGTATTTGTCATATCAGTAATAAGGGGTGCATGCCCTTGGTTTAATAGAGTCACCTTATTAATTGCTACCTATTGCAAGAAATCGAAAATTGTTACTGGGATTTTTTACAGGCACAACGTCAACCCCAGACCAAACAACTTTCCCCCAAATCCATGATACCCCATCTCGGTTACCCCTGCAGGGTGGGGCTGGCGGGAGCGAGGAACCCTGGCGTAACCATGGCGACAAACATGCAGAGGTAATTTTGGGGCTAAAATATCTGTTTCAAATTCTAAAAACTAAAGATTTAAAATTATTTTATGCAACAAATTAAAATGTAATCTATTTTTATTTTATCAATAAACATGTATGTTTCCAAATTTTTTGGTACCAGTTGGCGTAATTTAAAGTCAGGGAGCTTTATGTAACTTATGACAGTGGTACCTCATTTCTCACATCACCCATTTCTGTTCAGAGCAAATTTTTATTTTCCACAATTTACCAAAATCTAATCCATCTAATTTTGTTAGTACTGCCATAGTCTGTCGATTGCCACACAGTTAGTGTTTGCAGCCATACAAAGCCAAATCCTATCAATGACGGCATCTAAAGCTATCACAGACCCCCGAAATGGGTAAAATTTCTATTTTTTTCTGGCAGATTGAGGAGAGGATAGCGGTGGTGTTACTCCAGCTACAGCGAGACATGCACAGTGTTTTAAACAGACTTACAACACTTGAAACCATCATCATGGCAAGACAGCAGGTATGCATTTTTTGGAAAGATGCACCATTTGATTGAAATGTTGAAAAATAAACCAGAATAAAAACAAACTATTACATTTTTGGCAGGACTCGCAACATTGCCATCATTGTTGTCTGCACCGAAGCAATGCTAGAACCATGGAGCCTTCCTGGTGGCCTTTTTCGGACATCCATCCGAAAACTGCTTTGTTCTTCATCATTTGGCCATTCCTGGCCCGGATTTTAATGATGTTCTTAAGGCGGTATGCCCGAAGACGGCGTTAGAAATGTAATTTTCTGCAATTTCGGCTCATTTTTAATGTGATTTTGGTTAACGTCTCGAAACAAGGTATTCTCTGTTACCTGTTATCTGCTAGGTACCAATGAATTGCATGGGGCATTGTCATTACCACAGATTTTGTGTGCATGGAATGGTTAAAGTGTTAAGGGGACCTTTAAGTGTTTCAGATGTTGATCAAAATTATGTTAAATTTGTGCTTAATAACTAATTGCCATTTTAATTTTTTTAAAACAATTTTTGGGCACTGTCAATATGCCAATATAGGGTATTTCCCTAAAAATTTTTAACCCCTAATTAACTCCAACGGGGGGAATAGAAAAGGGTTATGTCAACAGAAATAACGTCATTTCTTATCGTGTCGTGATTCACAAAAAATGCATTGGTACAACAATTATTCAAATTTCACGCGTAAATGGGATTAGGGGTGCCATTGCACCCCTTCCAATCATGTTTGACCCCAGTGAGGGGTTAAACATGAGATTTTGTTTCGTTTTTGAGAAGTATGTGACAAATTGGGGCCAAATTAAGTTTTTTTTGTGGTATTGTGCATTATTGTAAAGGTGTGGTAAAAATTTCTTGGTATTTTTATTGAAAGCAGTTTCAAATTTGTGTTGAACACTTGATTACATCCTAAAAGCTAGTTTAAAGCAAGCTTTGTGCAACCGACCGTAACATTTTTGATGATTTTTTTTTATTTTATTTCGAAAAAAATTGTTTAAAATTAGGCATAATTTATGTAACCAATTGAAAAGTTAGGGAAAACTTCTTACGCTTGACTGCACAAAGCTTGTTTGAAAACCAGCTTTACACGTACTGAAGTAAAATAACATAAACTTTGCATACCCTTTAAAAAACAATTTTCACAGCATTGAAAAGGGGTAGAAATTAATTTATGCAGTGTTGCAAGTTTTCTGTTTTCTGTTCCGCCTTTTACTGATGTACTTGTGAACAAAAGGCAAATTCTTATGCCAGAAATTGTGAAAATGTTGCAATAAAGTATATTGAAAAAAAATTGAATGAGGCCTTTTTGATAAAATGCCATATATGTAGTGTTTAAAGCAAAACGAAACGTTGTCTGGTTACATGACGTCACATAGTGCGTAATGACGTCATTAGATCATCTGATGATGTAAATTGCTCACCGGCGTTGCCTACACAATCTTCTTTAAGAGTTTAAACTTACTGATATAAAATTGCAATGGGAGAATTTTATGAATTAAGGGGAAAAATTGTGAGATTTATTTTTTGGTAGACCAGTGGTTCCCAACCTTTTAACACTACTTTTATATCACTTATTGTCCAGTAGGGGAGGAATGAAAAGTTCCAAAATATGCAAAGGGTTTGGGTGGTCGAGTGGTTAGCGCGACTGCCTTGTGCTCGCAAGGTTGTGGGTTCTAATCCTGTGAAGGTCACTTATGTTTGCCCTGGTAAAAACGTAACTGGCCTTGCTGCAACCCAGTAAAACCCGACGGGATGACCCAAATAGAAAACACAAAAAATCGAATAAAGTAAATACAAAATGATCCAACGGAACTGCAATGAGGCAGGTAGCTCGACGGTGGACTCATTTTGAGCATAACACATTGAGTTGAGTTAAGTTTAAGTGTTGTTCCGCCCTCGAGGATAAAAATAAAACAAACAAAAACCACTGATTGAAACTAAACTTAACTTTAAATTCACCATTTTATGTGTTAATAAAAAAACACACACCTTTCTCTCATTTAAGTTGTATTTTTCTGAATGTTCAGGCTATATTTTGCTACAGTAAAACGAAACTATATAGAGCCAAATATTGGCCAGACTACAAAACAGTCTAAACTACACACAAAACGGCACGTGCAATGTTTAAAGCCTCGTCTTGTGGTCAGTGATGTTGAATTTCGGCAGATCGTCACCGGCGAAGCTCGGGTTTGTATAGATCGCCGAAATGTCCGTGTGATGGTCAACTGAATGGTCGTACTTGACTGTACGATCTGATGGCCCCCACTTTTCGCTCGGTAACAGCAACTGTATGAAACAAAAAAGCTTGTTATAAAACGGGGCGATCTTAACGCATGGGTGCCCGGGAGGGGGGGGGGGGCATGTCTTCTATTTACCCCTAATTTGGCGAGCGCTTGGTCGAATGGACTGAGGCGCTCGACCTATACTTAGACATTAAAAAAACCTGATCGAGATACGTTCCCGGGATTGTCGCGGGTTCGAACCCCGTGAAAAAAAAATGTGTGGGAGCGAAATTTACTTTAAAAGGTCCTTGCCCTGTTTTATAATATTTGTATTTTTTCCTTGTTGGGCGAAACAACGCCTGAATGCGTTATGTTTATAATGAGTCCACCGTCGGGCTACCTGCCTCTTTGCAGTTCCGTTAGATTATAATTTATTTGACTTATTTTGATGAAAAAACCTGATCGGGATTCGTTCTCGGGATCGTAGCGGGTTCGAACCCCGTAAAAATTGGGTATCCCTGTAGATTTTTACCCATAAAGCACATGAAAATGAAGGTACGCTTCGAACCGACGCCTTTTCGAAAACTGCATGGTAGGCCTACCGGTAACCTCTCGCCCAACATTCTGGAATAACCCGAAACGCTTTTTTACCTGCCATAAGTCTTCGCCTTTCACATAGCCGTATATGAGTCGTCCAATGGCGTAGATGGGGACAGTGACTGCACAGGCACAACTCATGCAGATTCCAAGATCGTCCGCCCATTTGGGATACACGTAATCCCCGTAAGTTATTGTTGTCGCGTACATTCCCGAGTAAATTAAAAGGAACTGCAAAAAAAACGAGTTTGCTTTGTCAAAATATTAGTTTTTTAAACATGAACATGGCCCACAGAAATATTTTTTCTTTTTAAAATATGTGCTTTGTTTATAGAAATCAGTTTTATGTTTCAAAATATAAGCTTGGTCTATAGAAATCAGTTATATTTTTTTAAATACAAGCTTGGTCCATAGAAATCATTTTTTTAATGCCTAAAGCTTGGTCCATAGATAACCGTTTTATTTTTCAAAAATAACCTTGGCCACTAGAAATCGGTTAGTTTTTTGGGTTAGCTTTGCCAAAATCCAAGCTCTGTATTGGTCTGTATTGTAACATGGAAATAAATTTGGGACAGCATTTTAAGTGCACAAATTTTCACATATAAACGGATTTGCGAATCAGTTTTGTGTTAACCGTAAAATGTTTCTCAAAAAAAGGTATCCAATAACTTTTTTCTATTCAGAACTGTTTTGAAAAATTTTGTCCTAGTTGACTAGACCAAGCTCGTCGGGAAACCCGCTTTAAGCAAAAAAGGGCGTTTTGTCAACAAACAGTACAGTTGGATATACAACTTTTGATAAAAATAATCTCCCATCCCGTAAAAAATTGTAAGCAAGTACGATTTCTATGTACCAGTATGGTTGCCGGGGTAACGAAAGACCAGGTGATCTTGAAGTACCAATTTGGTTCAAATCCTAACATCAATTTAATGTCCTTGTTGAACCTCCACGGTGTTGTGAAGAAATAACCTGGAAAAAATTTCTTTTTTTAGAAACAAACACCAACATCAACTTTCTGTTGTCAAGTTAAAGTATGTTCGTAACACGCTTCAAAATTCTGGTAAATGAATTTTTTAGCAAAACAAAAATCTTTTACTGCGACAAAATATCTTTCGCCGCATTTCCGAGTTGATAATGACAAGAGCGTTTGTCGAAACGTACAAAATGCTTCACACCCAAGTACTGGTTTTTACTTTCCTGTTGGAAAAAATCTTTAAAACTCACCATAACCCCAGTTTAAAGCCAGACACATCATCAGGGAAAGTGCAAGTAATCCATAATATGCTGAGTAATAGTTGTACAAGTTGAACCAGTAGATTCCGCCCTATATTAAAAAAATATTTCTTAAAAAACGGATTCGCATTTAAAACATACAAAATATTTTCTAAGTCTTATGTTCAAAGTGATGCATCTACACTGGTATACAGTTGACTGCACGAAGCTCGTTAAGAACCCGCTTCAATCATGCAGATGTGGTATCTATACCAATTGATATATAGTTGACTGCATGAAGCTCGTTTCGAAACCCGCTTTAATCGTGCAATGACATGGATATAACAAGCTTGGTTGACTGCACGAAGATCGTTAGGAAACCCGCTCTATACGTGCAAAGCTGGATGCGTAACATGCGCTATGGTTGACTGCACAATGCTTGATGCACACAAAGGAAAAGCTATCGGAGTTTTCATTGTTAAATTTTATTTGGTATTTCACCTCAGTGACCAGAATTAATCCAATGAGGAAACAGAAAATGGCGATGGCGAGTGTCAGATAAGATTTCCTTTTTCGCAGAAGTTTGGGAAATTCGTCAATTAAACCAGTGACCACCGTTTCCAACATCGCAAACTGCAAAATTTTGAAAAAAAAAACAATTTTGTTTAGATTCGACCTAAATGCTGTAATAACAATTTTATTTAACCATTTACGCACTTTGCTGACGGAAAATTACAACTTTAAATTTGCGTTTATAAAATGCTGGCAAACCTTTGAATATAAGACGAAATGAAGCATAAAAATGTGTCCGTTTAAAGAACAGTGATGGCTTTTTGATCGTATAAGAACAAATATAACAGGATTTAAGATTCAGGATTTAAGAAATTTAAGATTCGAAACGAATTATTTTACGATATTCTAGACCATCTAATTGTTCTAGCAGTGCGAAATAGGTTTAAGCAGTTGTCTGCAAAAACTGCTTTTAACCAGCTCCAACAAAATTCGAACCTCGAACCTACAAACCTTACAAAAACCATTCCCAGCTTACCTGGCTATCTAAACCCAGGGTCAGCAGCATGAAGAAGAACAGAATCGACCATAATTGCGGAACTGGTAGGAGGGCGACAGCTTGTGGATAAGCGACAAATGCCAGACCAGGTCCCTGGTCGATGACGCTGCTCACTGGTTGGTCGAGCGTCTTCGCCATGTGACCAATCACAGAGAAGATGACGAATCCGGCGAAAATGCTTGTGGTGCAGTTGCCGATTGAAACAATCAGGGTGTCTCTGTTGGCAAATAAAAAAGGTGGAATTTGGAGTTAGAAAAATCCTGTAAACATTTGAAGGTACTGAATAAATTAAAAACCCAACCAAGAGTGAACGAACGAATGAACAAAAGAGTGCACCAACAAGCTAAAGAGTGAACGAAGGAAACGAACGAACTAACAAACCAATTTTTATCGGTGGTATGCGTTTTAAAGCATTGCAACACACTTTTGATAAATCGTGTCTTGACTGGGTGCACAAAGCTGGTTGTAAAACCCGCTTCGAAAGTGCAAATTATCCAAGTAACATACGCCACGCTTGATTGCACGAAGCTAGTTCGTAAACCTCAAAAAAACACTCACCGAAACAGGTTGTTGTTAAATTTATTGTACGAAGCAAAAGTCAAAAGGCCTCCAAACGCGACACCAAGTGAATAAAATATCTGCGTCGCGGCCGCACTCCAGACCTGGAAGCACATGAAGGGATGACGTCACTTTTAGTTACGTCATAAAACGTCATTCGCTTACGTTGGAATCGGCGAGTTTGTTGAAATCCGGCCTCACGTAGAAGATGATTCCGTCGAGAGCGCCATCTAGCGTACAGCCGCGGATGAGAAGAATGATGAGGATTATGTATGGGAAGGTGGCAGTGAAGTAGACGACCTGAAACAAAATGATATTACAGGTATTTTTAATTGTTTGTCTGTTTTATCGTATTTTCGAACTGTTATACAACGCTAAGAGCGCCAAGTTGGCCGAGTGGTTAGCGCGACTGCCTTGTGCTCGCAAGGTTATGGGTTCTAATCCCGCCTTGGCTCTTTGTGTTAGCATGACCAAAAATTGGTTAGGTTGATCGAAAGTCAACAACCTTTAAAATCTAATAAAAATAATACAACGGAAATGCAGTAAGATTTTTTGACGATGGGCTCATCACGAGCAAAGGCAAATGTGTTTTATGTGGCACTCTTAAGCCTGTGTTTTCC
The DNA here is from genome assembly GCA_008931825.1 of Phallusia fumigata. NCBI lineage: Eukaryota > Metazoa > Chordata > Ascidiacea > Phlebobranchia > Ascidiidae > Phallusia > Phallusia fumigata. The sequence continues at coordinate 12,436 of QXVZ01005487.1, forward strand.
TCGCAAAAAAGCTTTAATCGTAGCCTTTAATTTTGGTTCTGTTCACAATGCATGCAATTTTGTGTACTTTACCGTATCTTTGTACTTAATTTTATCTCTTTAGATTAACATACGTCAGGCTTTGAAACAGTTATTTTAAAACCAAGCGGCGAACGGTGACAAAAACAGGAGTTCCATTGTTGTGAGCTTACTTTGCCCGTAGACTTCACTCCCTTGATNCGCCATCTAGCGTACAACCGCGGATGAGAAGAATGATGAGGATTATATATGGGAAGGTGGCAGTGAAGTAGACGACCTGAAACAAAATGACATTACAGGTATTTTTAATTGTTTGTCTGTTTTATCGTATTTTCGAACTGTTATACAACGCTAAGAGCGCACAGATGGCCGAGTGGTTGGCGCGACTGCCTTGTGCTCGCAAGGTTATGGGTTCTGATCCCGTCCCGACCCTTCGTGTTTGCATAATCAAAAATTGATTTTATGTGGTACTCTTAAGCCTGTGTTTTCCTCGCATAAAAACTTTAATCGTAGCCTTTACATTTGGTTCTGTTCACAAATTCATGCAATTTTGTGTACTTTTACGTATCTTTGTACTAATTCGACAGTTATTTTAAAACTAAGTAGTACACGGTGACAAAAACAGGAGTTGCATTGTTGTGACCTTACTTTGCCCGTAGACTTCACTCCCTTGATGAGACACAGATAAACGATGATCCATGCGAGTAGCAAGCACAAAGCCAGGTCCCACAAAACAGCCCCAGGGTCGCCTACTCCGGAACTCTTGTCTACTCGAAGTACTCGGTATCTATGCAACAAAGAAACTTCCAGTTATCTTTCGAGACATTCGGGGTGGGTCAGTTTCTAAAATTACAATTTCTGAAGTTATGCATATTTCAATTCTTGGATCTGCCTGCGGCGGGATTCGAACACACAAAAGGAGCCTATACGGGGCAGGGTCTCTACCAACTGAGCTACACAAACCCTGCAGGAATTATGCCGAAAGTCGAATCACAGGCACCGCTGCCTGCTGTATGCTGCACATGTCGGCTTCTAGTAGGGGATCACTAGATCGGCCACGGTATACAATTGTGCATTAAATGCCTGCGCATTTTTGGTACTTGGATCTGTCTTATAGTATTCATGCAGTCCAACGACAATGGAATACTCATTTCTAAATCATAGTACGCCAGGCCTGCAAGAGGCGTTTTCCGAATCATAGTCGACATTCCAAGCGTTCAGCAAGGCGTGGCATACTAAAGCTGATTTGGCGACCACCTTTCAGAAGCTCACGTGTGCAACAGGTAGTGGTGTTTGTGCCTGCCACTGATAGCCTCCTGTCGTGGGTTCGAATCCCAACGCACGCTTGACTTTAAAGCCACGCCTTACCTGCTGAAGAAGCTTGCAAGGCCGACTATGATTCGGTATACCGCTTCTTGCAGGCCTGGCGTACTGTGATTTTCATGTTTGATTTAGATAACCTGATGTCGTGGGTTCGAAAAACACCGCTGGCTATGTTTTTCTACTCCCTGCGAATGAAAACGCTTGGACCCTTCGTAAACCTGAACTTACTTCCAATATTCTTCTGACGTGCTGACCAGTCTCGTCGCATTTGACGTCACGTTGGCTGATGACGTAGTACCAGCGGTGACGTCAGGCGTGGTCGTTGGCATGGAGGTTGTAGTAGGGGGCATTGTGGAATTGGCTAGTGTGTCATTCTGCCGGAAAATACAGTCTTTTTAACTGCGGCATACAAATTTGTGACTCTTCCATCGCGATATTTGAAATCAGCAATGAATCAATAATCATACGATTCGCATCGTAATTAAAGAGTTCACGTAGCTTTCACAAAGATAAAAAATCAAAAAAGTGTTCATGTGAGCGTCTTTGCTTTCATAAAGATGAAGCTTTCATAAAGATGAAAAATCAAAAAAGTGGTCATGTGAGCGTATCACGAATAGACTGTGCACAAGTTTCACTTTGGTCAACACAACGAGTTTTGAAACATTAATAAAAGTAATACTTTTCATACGATACTCTCGTTTATAATGCTCTTAAATCGTGAATGTGTCACGAATCACAGACAATTTGGTCAACTGATATGCTCAATTAGAACAATGATCATGTGAATGTATCACGACTGTTAATTAATAATAATTCTTAATTGCCCACTTTTTCACGAATTAATCTAACTTAGATAAAACGCCACGCTCACATGAAATTATGTCGCAATCATGTGACCGTATCACGAATCACAAACCACTCACCACGCANTCATTCCAAATCCAATTCCTAAAAGTAGTTTATTCTAGTTTGGAACGCAAGACACGAATCTGTTCATAACTCTTGTCATAGATATACTGGCCACATATTTTAAAAGCGTCATGCTTTAATTATCAAACGTTTCGGCAATAACTTATGCCATCGACAGCGATACAATAATGCTTGCACCAAACACGCAGGTAATTATGCACGTATCCCAATTGCCTATTTTAGAGTCGGCGCATTTTTTATAATCACCAACGCCCACCAGATGACGTTGGGGCTAACTAAATTTATCTCTTGATTCATGGATCGGTTTATTTAGATAAAGTTTCCTATCATGGGTCCATAAGCCCCCCGGGGCCCATAGAACGATTTTCGGGCTCATGTGCTATGCATGCATAAAAGGGAAGCAATAGAGGAAAATGAAAATTTCATTATGGGCGAACTTGCAAAAGACGACAAATCGAACGCACCTCTAGAAACCAGGCTACAGGGCATCATTTGTATGTAACAGTATCAACTGGTTTTGTAAAAAATGGTCACAGATTTTAGCCAAATCGTCAAATGTGTTCAGGACACTGAAGAGGTTGGAAACCACTGGTTTAGTTGGATATAATTCACCTGCTAACGTAACTCGTAACAACAAAATAACACCTGAGGTATTAGGAAGGTTTTATAAGCTTAAGGGACATGTGACGACGGCCTCACAAGAGAGTGAGTTTGTTGTATCAATAAAATTATTCTCTAGTACGTGGCCGCTAGGTAGCGCTATTGAGACAATACATTTCAATGTGCATCACCGTGAAAAATGTGGGTTAAAATCTTGTTCACTTAAAGCGGGTTCGCTTACGAGTTTCGTGCGTGCAAGCATATCAAATCAAATTAAGAGAGTTATGGTTGACCGATCGAAGTTTACTTAGAAAGTGTAAACCCGCTAAAAGCTTTAAACGTGTCCTTTTAAAACGTAACCTTATTTTAGTCATAGTTTTTTCGATTACGTAAAACTTCCGGATTTAAAAGATGACGTCATCTTTTCACGTCACACATTTCCTCTTACGTCACAAAAAAATTGCACAAACATACTTTCGTGGATTTTTATAAAATCACAATAAAATTTTGTCGCATTTTTTTTGCATTACGTCACAGAAGCCACCAACACGTCATCAACTATGACGTCACGCT
>QXVZ01005496.1:0-10469 GCA_008931825.1 Phallusia fumigata
CTTTATTCAACTCTTGCTTTATTTGACTCTGAATCGACACGACTTTAATTGATTGTGACTTCATTCGACTCTGACTTTATTCAACTCTTACTTTATTCGACTCTGACTTTAATCGCCTCGACACGGCTTTAACTGAATCTGACTTTATGACATTTTTCGACCGTGTCTTTATTCAACTCTTGCTTTATTTGACTCTAACTTTATTCCTTCGGAACGACACGACTTGAATTGATTGTGACTTCATTCGACTCTGACTTTAATCGACTTTGACTTTGTTCGACTCTGACTTTATTCGACTTTGATATTGTTGGACTCTGACATCATTCGACCGTGACTTTATTCAACTCTTGCTTTATTTGACTCTAACTTTATTCCTTCGAAACGACACGACTTGAATTGATTGTGACTTCATTCGACTCTGACTTTAATCGACTTTGACTTTGTTCGACTCTGACTTTAATCGCCTCGACAAGGCTTTAATTGAATCTGACTTTATGTCATTATTCGACCGTGACTTAATTCGACTCTTGCTTTATTTGACTCTGACTTTATTCAACTCTTACTTTATTCGGCTCTGACTTTATTCGACGTTGATATTTATTGACTCTGACTTTATTCGACTTTAACTTTGTTGGACTCTGACTTTATTTGACTCTAACTTTATTCCTTCGAAACGACACGACTTGAATTGATTGTGTCTTCATTCGACTCCGACTTTATTCGACTTTGATATTTATTGACTCTGACTTTAATCGACTTTAACTTTGTTGGACTCTGACATCTGACTTCATTCGACTCTGACTTTATTCGACTCTCGCTTTTTTTTACTCTTCCTAATATGACTCTAACTTTATTCATTCGAATCGACACGACTTTAATTGATTGTGACTTCATTCGACTCTGACTTTATTCAACTCTTTATTCGACTCTGACTTTAATCGCCTCGACACGGCTTTAATTGAATCTGACTTTATAACATTTTTCGACCGTGACTTTATTCGACTTTGATATTGTTGGACTCTGACATCATGCGACTCTGACTTTAATCGCCTCGACACGGCTTTAATTGAATCTGACTTTATTCAACTCTTGCTTTATTTGACTCTAACTTTGTTCCTTCGAAACGACACGACTTTAATTGATTGTGACTTCATTCGACTCTGACTTTAATCGACTTTGACTTTAGTTGATTCTGATTTTATTCGACTTTGACTTTGTTCGACTCCGACTTTGTTCGACTCTGACTTTAATCGCCTCGACACGGCTTTAATTGAATCTGACGTTATGTCATTATTCGACCGTGATTTAATTCGACTCTTGCTTTATTTGACTCTGACTTTATTCAACTCTTACTTTATTCGGCTCTGACTTTATTCGACGTTGATATTTATTGACTTTGACTTTTATCGACTTTGACAGCTCTGACATCATTCGACTCTGACTTTATTTGACTCTGACTTTATTTGACTCTGACATCATTCGACTCTTTATTTGACTCTGATTTTATTCGACTCTGACTTTGTTCAAATTTGACTTCATGCGACTCTGACTTTAATCGCCTCGACACGGCTTTAATTGAATCTGACTTTGTGACATTATTCGACCGTGACTTTATACGACTCTTGTTTTCTTCTACTCTGCTTTATTTGACTCTGACTTTATTCGACTCTTACTTTATTCGACTCTTACTTTATTTGACTCTGACTTTATATGACTCTGACTTTATTCAACTCTTACTTTATTCGGCTCTGACTGTATTCGACGTTGATATTTATTGACTCTGACTTTAATCGACTTTGACAACTCTGACATCATTCGACTTATTTATTTGACTCTGACTTTATTTGACTCTGACTTTATGACATTATTCGGCCGTGACTTTATTCGACTCTTGTTTTATGACTTCATTCGACTCGACACGGCTTTGATTTAAATCTGACTTTATTCAATTCTGACTTTATGACATTATTCGACTTTATTCGACTCGTGCTCTATTCGACTCTTACTTTGTTCATTCGACTTGATTTTTAATTGATTGTTACTTCATTCGACTTTGTTCGACTGTTTTCTTGTTCTTCGCATAATATATGTTTGTTTGTTTGATGGCGTTCCGTGATTCTTTTTAAGAAGGCCAGCTTTTAATCCGCTTGAAACGCGCTTTAATAAAACCGCTGAACCCGCTACAATGAACCCGCTTTAATGAACTCGTTTTAATGAACCCGTTTTAAAGAATCCGCTTCAATGAACCCGCTTTAACGAAATCCGCTAAACCAGCTTCAAAAAACCCGCTGAACTCGCTTCAACGAACCCGCTTTAATGTGAACCCGTTGTAATGAAATCCGCTGAACCCGTTTTAATGAACCCGCTTCTAATCGTTCGTTCAATGAACCCGCTTTAATGAAACCCGCTTCAATGAACCTGCTTTGACGAAACCCGCTGAACTCGCTTCAATGAACCCGCTTCAATTAACCCGTTTTAACGAACCCGCTTCATGAACCCGCTTTATGAACCCGTTATAATGAACCCGCTTCAATGAAACCGCTTTAATGAACTTTAATGAAACCCGCTGAACTCGCTTCAATGAACCCGCTTCAATGAAACCGCTTCTAATCGTTCGTTCAATAAACCCACTTTAATGAACCCGTTTCAATGAACCCGCTTCAACGAACCCGCTTCAACGAACCCGCTTTAATGAAACCCACTGAACCCGCTTCTAATCGGTCTTTCAATGAGGCCGCTTTAATTAAACCCGCTTCAATGAACCTGCTTTGATGAAACCCGCTGAACTCGCTTCAATGAACCCACTTTAATGAACCCGCTTCAACGAACCCGCTTTAATGAACCCGTTTTAATGAACCCACTTTAATGAACCCGCTTCAACGAACCCGGTTTAATGAACCCGTTTCAATGAACCCGCTTCAGTGAACTTGCGTTAATGAAACCCGCTGAACTCGCTTCAATGTACAATCCGCTAAACCCGCTTCAATGAACCCGCTTTAATGAAACCCGCTTCAATGAACCCGCTTTATGAACCCGTTATGATGAACCCGCTTCAATGAAACCGCTTCTATTAGTTCGTTCAATGAACCCACTTTAATGAACCCGCTTTAATGTGAACCCGCTGTAACGAAATCAGCTGAACCCGTTTCAATGCAAGTATACAAATCAACCATACACAATAAATGCGAGATCAACATGTACATACACAACTAATACGAAATCATCAAATACATAAGAAACCAATGCGGGATCAACATCGAAATCAACATACACAACCAATGCGAGATATTATACAAGGTCAACAGATATATACACACAACCAATACGAGATCAACAAACCAATTACACAAGATCACAACCAATGCACAACGTATTCAAGTTTAACATAAATATATATACAACCACAACCAATTAAACAATTAACATAAAAAATACAAAAACAATTACACAAGATCAACAAATACATACGCAATCCATTAAACAATATCATCAAATACATACACAACACAAAATGTATATACACTACCACTAAGAGATCAACAAATACATAAACCACCAATGCGAGATCAACAAATGCGAGATCAACAACCAAGTTTACAAGATCAACATAAATATACAAAAAAAATTAAACAAGATCAACAAATACATACACAACCAACTATACAATATCATCAAATACATACACAACCATTCATACAAGATCAACAAATATACAAAACCATTTATACAAGGTCAACATATATGTATACACACCCAATACGAGATCAACAAATACATAAACAACCAATGCGAGATCAACAGATACATACACAAGCAATTATACAAGATCAACATAAATATACAAAACCAATTATGCAAGATCATCAAACACATACACAACCAATTTTACAAGATCAACAATTGCATACACAACCAACACTAGATGAATACATATACACACAACCAAGTTTGCAAGATCAACATCATTATGCATAAAAAAGTTATACAAGATTAACTAACACATACACAACCTTTTACGAGATCAACACATACTTACACAACCAACACGAGATCAACAAAGACATACACAACCAATACAAGATCAACGGATACACATACAAGAAAGCGAACATATGCGCACAAACGTTCATCTTCATACTACAAGATCAACAAATATACACAACCAATTTTACAAGATCAACATAAATATACACAACCAATACGAGATCAACATATACATACACAACCAATACAAAATCAACAGATACATACACAACCAATAGGAAATCAACAAATACATACACAACCAATGCTTGTTTATCTAATACATACACAACAAATACGAGATCAACACATACTTACACAACCAATACGAGATCAACACATACTTACACAACCAATACGAGATCAACACAGACATACACAACCAAGTTTACAAGATCAACATAAATATACAAAATAAATTATACAAGATCAACAAATACATACACAACCAATACGAGATCAACACAGACATACACAACCAATACNAACAATATAAGTTAAAACAGGTATACTGTTGAGCATCAAACCGTTCGGAATCGGCGATCCCAGCAATCCTAGAAGCAACAACAATCTTCTGGGTGCGGGCAGGCCCAAGTTCTGCAGATATGACAACGTAAAAATTGTTTCTAACATAAGTTCAAACTGGTAGTGTGTTTGAATTAAAATTTATTACCTGTTAAGCACTGAACCATTTCGAGTCTACGAACCTAGCATTTCTACAAGCAATGACGATCTCCTCGGTACGGGACTTCTAGAGCTCCTAACAACAGAATAGATAACGAAACACGTGACATACAAAATATTAAGTGCACATGCAAAAATCGACACCAGACTCGTTACCTCGTTCTCTTGCACCCGAAAACTCGGAATATGGTTCCGTTTCTTCCACTACGTAACAAAGCTGAAGCGGCGGTACTAGGAATACATTAATGTCAGTTGAATGTTTAACTTCCATTCGCCTGTTTTCCGTAAAGTTCCATTTCAAATTTCCTCGAATCATGAATTTCACACCAGCACCATTTGGAGTAGATGATTGCAGCATCCTCCGGCCAAAAAGAAGATCTTTCCAAATCCTATTTTCTTTCGACAGCGCTCAAGTTTAAGTTCTGAAAAACAATATACCAGAGACAGAAGATGAATTAAATATACATAAACTAGCAAATGTTATGTAATATTGTACTGCGAATGCTGAACAATGTTCACCCTGGTTAGCATTCACCTGTTAAATGGTGTTTACCAAATTGTTTCTATCACACATGATAACCGGTGATGTGTTTGACTACAGTTAATTACCTGTTGAGCATTTAACCACTTGTAGTCGACAGTCCCAGCAGTCATACAAGCAACCACAATCTCCTGGAAGCGAGGTCGGTCCACCGTTCTGAAACAAAAATGCGAAGATGTCAACAGTGAAAAACAGACCGCTGTTGATTAAGTATAATCGTTGCGAATTGTAATGTCTACAAGTAATGCATTCAAACACAATGTCGCTCAAGCATATGCTCTTCTACCGATGCTAACTACAGAATAGGTAATGGAACACAAGTGCACATGCAAAATTATCTGGCAAAGCCAACACCGCCATCGCTATTTATGGCAGCATCAGGTAAGTGTTCACGAAAATTTAAATATGTAATTTCCTTGATTTACCAATTTTAGTTTCGTATGGATGTTAAATGTTGGATATTGTCCCATGGAAACTTGTACAGGTAATAAATGTCAATTATGAGCAAAACATAACGTGTTAACAGCTTGTACGACTGGGTTTATTCTATTCTACCCCTGGCACGCTATTTTTTTAACACGCTTCCGGAATGAAGGTGTGTTAAGTCCGCAACAGAATTTGAGGTAACTCCAAAATCCAACAAGTTGTACAAATGCCGCCATTATGTCTAGAATTTTCCGTTTACACAGTGCAACAACAGTGGGACCCAGGTTAGCTTTCAACGATCAAGCTTTAAACAAATATTTTTAAATTAGGTTTGGAAATTTATTTTGGTAATGCACTTGACTGCATTGATTTACCTGTTAAGCATTAAACCGTTTGGTATCTTTTTCAATCCCCATTTTCTCTCGACAGCGGAAACACAAGGTTTCTGAAACAAAAACATACCAGAGACAAAAGATGCAAAATCATATATACACACATACTTGCAAATCTTGTCGCAAATTTATATTGCGGATGCTAAACAGTGTGCACCCTGGTTAGCATTCACAAATCAATTTGTGTTGAAGCGGTAATGTGTTTGACCAAAGTTTGTTACCTGTTGAGCGTTAAACCGTCGGCAGTCCCAACAGCCCTACAAGCATAACGATCCCCTCGGTATGGAACTGTACCATCCTTCTGAAACAGAAATGCAAGGGTGTCAACGTAAGAAAACAGATTATTGTTGATTGCACATATTCAAAATTAATTGTGGAGCAAACAATGCAATCAAAATACAAGGGAGGTCAAAACACCATGTTAGTCAATTTATGTAGCTCGACACAAAATTTAGTAACTTAAACTTAACTCTGGAAATGCCCGTTGCTGTTTTTATCTTCCTAGCACCACTACTTCTCCGACAAAACAATGTAAGAAACGTGTCAAACATTTGAAGAACGAACAAAAATAACACCTTCAGAAGCAGAGCCTGAACGTTTTTTACTTACATTTGTCGTGTGATGCCTTTGAACAAGTCGATGCATGTCAACCAGATTCCTTCATCGCATTTGCTACTTCAAGTTTGTCCATTCTTGCCAGGTGTGTACATCCGTACGATATTCCGGAACCCTCAGCTAGTCTTTAAAAGCACATCTGCGAACAAAACTAACAACAGTATTCGAGTTCATTGTACAGTGTGATGTACACACCTGGCATGAATGGACAACTTGCAGCACCGTGTAATTCATACATGAGTTTAGGAATTATATGATAGTTGACTTGTGGTGGTCCACGTTTTACTTTGATATTTTCAACCCGTTAATGTAAATATTTTGCTTCGGTGACTTCGTGATCATTTTAATGTGGTTGGATTCTACCGATGCTGACAGCAGAACAATAAACGGGACAAACGGTCAACGCACACGTGACATGCAAAACAGAAAGTGTACATGCAAATCATCATGCAAAAAATCAAAACTGGGCGTCGCTATTCGTAGCAGCAACATAGAAGTAATCACAAAACTAAGATTAACGTTTAAAAATTACAATTTAAGTTACAAATTAAAGTTTTAAAAAATATTTAACGCTGGATATTATCCCATGGAAATTTACAAACTGCGTATTATATAAATAATAAGTCGTCAATAACATTAAACGCGATGTTTCATTTAACTTACTCCATGTTGACTTGGTTTTAATAGTTTATGTTGTATTTTATTTTACCCATAGTTAGTTAGTTTACTTCCGTTCTATATTTTGATCCTTGTGGCACACTGATTCGTATTAAACTAGATTAGGAAAAGAAGCAACTTACCCTAAATCACAACTCCTCTCCATCTTGTTTTGTCACACTCGAATAAGGGGATTGTGCTTTCGTTCCTTCTCTACGAAACAAAGCAGAAGGAGCGGTATATGTGACGTATATGTAACCTAATGCATATACCACGTTTAAATATGTCAACATGCGAAGATAGGATAAATCGACGTTCTACCTCTTGCCCCGATAAAGCAAAAAATTGCAAATCATAACACATGCCGAAGGCTAAACATGCTGCACTCTGGTTAGCTTTAACCGTTTACACGTTGAAATTATATCGTAAAGCAATCATTTTTAAATTAGGATTGTAAGTTTAATTTAAATGGATTAAAACTATATTTAATTACCTGTTAAGCATAAAAAACGTTTGGAGTTGACGATTCCAACAATCCTAAGGCAAGAACCGGTATCTTCCTAAATCCCCATCTCAGACCAAAGTTCCTGAAAAGAAAAACACCAGCGACAGAAGATGCAAAGTCATATCTACACACATGAAAATCTTACGCAAAATTGTACTGCGAACGCTAAACAGTGTGCACCCTGCTTAGCCTTCACCGATTAAATTGTGTCCAAAACTAACGTAAAATAAAACCGATAATGTGTTTGAGTAAATTACCTGTTAAGCATTTGGAGTATGTGATCCTTGCAGTTCTACAATCAAGAACGATCTCCTGGGTGCGGGGCTGGTTCAACCTACTACAAAAGAATGCAGAGAAGTTAATGTAAAAAACAGATAGCTGCATAATTGTTGACATAACGGCAGTGATTCGAAACATAATCATGTCTGAATGGTTGTTTACTTACGTTTTGCTTCTAAACACAGGGATCCTTCATTTTTTTGATACTACAGCTTTCTTCAATTCTTGCTAGATATTTCAACCCATATAATATTCCAGGAACACATCTGCAACAAAACTAACGACAGTTATCAAGTACAATATACAGTGTAAGGTAAATCCAGTAAATCCAGTAAACCAAAGTAACTATTACGTAGGCTAAGTTTGCTTTATATTTGACACTTATTTGGCTGACCCACGGTTTACTTAATTTTAATATTTTAACGTTACGTAAATTTAACTATTTTGTGTGAACACTTCTACCAACACTGAGAAAGAAATAGACAACGGAATACACGTGACATGCAAAACATAAGTGCGCGTGTAAATCATCATGCGAAAATCGACACTCGACAACATGAAAGTGTTTACAAAACTTATATTATAACTAAAAGTTTTTTAGTTTGATATAGTTTTGAAATTTTAAGTTTTTTAAAAATGTTAAATGATGTTTATTGGCTTATTCTAACTTTAATTATCATACAGAATAAAGTACATGACATGTTGTATTAACTACGAGTTGTTAATTATGCAGCAAACACACGTTTAAACATGTTACCAAAGTAACTAATACGTATGCTAAGTTAAGTGTTTTTGCACCTACTTGGGATATACGTTTAACAGTATCTTTGCCGAAACGTAAAAAAAGAGTAACATTTTTTCATCTTGTTCCTCCATTCGCTGATTATTTCACTTCTACGAAACAAAGCAGAAACAACACCAGGACTATGCGACCTACTTCATAACACCTTTAAAAATGTCAACATGGAAAGACAGGATAAGTGCACGTTATACTGTCTTTCCATGATTTACCTAAAACAAACTAAATTCAATGCCAGTTGGATGAATAACTTTCACTTGCCTGTTTTCGTTTCGTGTTGCCACTCAATGAAATAGAACAAAGCATTTTTCTTCCTGATTATGTTTCACCCCAAATATACAGGTGGCAGTTGAACTGCCAGACGGTGTTGATCTAAAACAAAATGATAGCTGTGCATTTTGGAAGTTGTGTAACCTTACTTCTGCAACCACACTGAAACCGTTTACTGTCAACAATAAAATTACCTGAATATTTCTGCTTGTGAGTCGCATTTCGCCCTTCCTTTCACAACTCTACCTCCAAGACAAGTTACAAACGAAGAATGACACGTCGCCAAGCCAAAGCTACGCGAATTCCTTTTTTCTTTTTCTTTCGACCAATCACAAAACTTGCTCTCGAAACGTCACAGGAACGATTTTCAACTGCCCGGTGGCAATAATTAGTGAGTTGCATTTGGTGCGGATTGATTAGTTGCGGGAGGCAAAGCGATGAAGCAGTCAGATGGCGTAACGTGATGTGATGCAATTTGAATGGCGTTTCCGACAGCTCAGTTCTTGCTGGAAGCTGGAGACGTGTCTGAAATAAAAGGCCAACTTTTACTAAAGTATCCGCTTGGAAATCTTGTCGCGAAATTGTAGTGCGAATGCTAAACAGCGTTCACCACAGTTAGCCTTTACTAATCAAATCAAACTTAACAAGTTGTTTCTTATCTTCGATGCAATAATACTATTATAAAACAGTGTTAAAAACTTGCCGTACAGTTAAAAACTGAACTAATTTACATGTTAAATAGCATCCGCGACAAAACTAACGACAATATTTGTGTTGCATGTACAATATGGAAGGTCACTTGTACATGATATTTCGTAAATGCGTTTGAGAATAATATGTTCGTATTACTTATTGTGGTTTTGCTTTACATTTAAGACTTATTTTGCAGTGGAAAAGACCAAATCTCCCAAACAAAAACATCCCAGAGACAGAAAATGCAAAATCATACTACGAATGCTAAACACTGTGCACCCTGGTTAGCCTTCACGAATTTAATTCTTTTACAAATGATGTCTAACATAAGTCAAAAAAGGTAATGTGCTTGACTAAAGTTTATTACCTGTTGTCTTGGAAGCCGTTTGTGGAATTGGCGATCCCAACGGTCTCAAAGCCAGAACTAGTATCTTTACTAAATCCCAATTTTCCCACGACGGTGGCAACACAAAGTTTCTGAAACAAAAACATACCAGAGACAGAAAAATGCGAAATCATGTCTATACACTTGCGACTCATATCGCAAAATTATACTGTGAATGCTAAACAGTGTGCACCCTGGTT
>QXVZ01005498.1:0-17074 GCA_008931825.1 Phallusia fumigata
TCTTCCCAAACCACTTGCAGAAACTAGAGGCAATAATGCTACTAATTCGGTAGTCACCAACCTTGTTTCAAGGCTTGAGCAACACGGTTATCCTACAACAGCTAAGCAAACAGCAAGACCTGCAAAGATTTTCAGAGGTGTCACTGATTATTGTTCTTCTTTCAAATCCAAATTGCAACAGCTACAGACAAAGCAAGGTTCAAAGGTGGGTAAATATTTAGGAGTTAAAAATTAAGTTTGTTTTCTAAATTGGAATTCCACTAACTGAATCTTTGAACAAAATGTAAATTACAAAATTATACAAGCACATATTTTTGCAGGCTCTAACTGATTCCTCAAAACTCAAGAAAAGGAAGGCTTCATCACGAAAATTAAATATGATAGATGAGAATGATGATCCAGAAGTTCTGGAAATTATGCTGCCATGTAGCCCACCACCTCCAGTTAAGGTAAAAAAGTTTTTATTAAAGATACAACGTCTGTATTAATTCTTCTTTGTACTTTGCCACTCAAAATTATTGTAGAAAAAAACCTAGTAAACAGGTGTAGAACATTTGCTACACACAGACAATTTCTGTTTGAGGACAGTGCATGTACATGATTGAATAAATTTAGTGTCTTGCCTATATCTATTGTGAATATGTACAACTGCGTATTCAAAGATGTTTCCTTTTAAGCCACTTCCTGAGAGAGGACTGGCTGGAAAAGAACCCAATGACAGTGCTGTGAAGAAAAGTGAAGCAAAATCATTAAAAAACATTTATGAGGATTGGGATCAACTTAGTTCTGCATTTCGCATTGCTAAAGATAATAGCCACCCCTCAGCTTCCATCAATGAAACTTGTGGTATATTTTTGCAAAGGTTTTAATTACGCTTTGTCTGTAATAAATATTTCTAATAATGTGTTTTTTTAGATACTGTTCGAAACATTAAAGGAGATGACAAACTTTTTTGTCCTGTACCTCAAAAACACCACCTTCCCTCCCCTCTGTGTGGTGAGCACATACAATGTTGGCATGTGTATGCTTTGACATGTCATGTGTTAAGAGTTAACAATTGTGTAATATGCTTTTTAGATCTTGTAACCCCCAGCCTGGTTAACACACCTATAAATCTTCCCACCACAAGTCGCCCAACTTCCAGCATCAGTTCATTGGGAGACCTGGATCACATATTTCCACATGGTGGATCTAGGTATACCAAGCTTTTTTTAATGTGTCTATTACTGTAAAAGCAAACAGCCCCTTGAATCAGTTCAATGTCTGTGTTTTGTATCTCTAGTAGCAGACCAAAGTTTGCAGCTAAACTGAAACCAACAACGTCAAGTTTTACGGGGTTTTGTAAGCTAGGTTATAAACTGATTTTTATGTATTTCATAGAAATGTATCTCCAGAAGAGTTTGAGAGTTGGGTTCAGCAAAAGGCAGCTAATCACGAATTTACAGGACTTATGCTAAACATGCCAATGGCTCCCTATAATGTAAGGGAAGTGTGTGAACAGCACAAAGTGTTTGCAGAGTTTGTACAGTATCCAAGGTAGCAGCCTGTTTTAATAAAAGGTTTTCCCCTTAAGTCAAACACAGTGCAGTTTTACTTTAGATTTCAGTATGTAAGTGGTCCGTTTGGTGAGGTTTTACAGCCCATGCAGCTGACCAACAACTGCACACCGCGACAAAGGTGGAATAAGTAAGTGTTAAGTTTTAGTACACGTTGAAATAGTTTTGCGGAAGTAGCTACAAATAAAAAAAATGTACACAAAATTTTAACGTTCTTTATGCTTTTTATTTAGATTTTCCTAACGTTTGATAATGCATGTGGTTTTATTTTCGTAGATCACCTGTTACCGTTTCTGCAGCTGTATCTCAAAGTTCAAACAATGATTCGCAGAATACCAAACGTGGGCCTGACAACTGTTTAACGGCGAAATCCTACAAAAGAACCAAACTTGTTGCCTGAAAGCTTTACAAACCTTGTTTCCTGTCGTTCCATTATACAGATCGAATACTATTTACCCTGTATATATTATTACTGTTGTACAGTAATTATTTGTACAGAAGATTTATTTGTATAAATTGCAGAATAATTTTACAGAAAAAAATACGTTTGTGCCAAACAGGATGCAAGCTTTACTTCAATGTATATTTTGCAATGTAATCAATATATTGCAAAGAATACTTGTGGTGTGTGATCAGCTATGTATATTTAGCTTCTACGCAATTGTACCGCATTGTTTTGTGTTCTGTTGGGATGAAATGTTTAGGTTCTGTGATTAATTTATTTGCCCATTTATGTTTGTTTCGACAATTTGACTTGCACATGCTGTGGAAGTTTGAAAATGCTAATAAAAGCCATTCGATTTTTTTAAACAATTCACGACCTATTAAGGTCTGTTATTTTCAAATGAGCTCGTGTTGAAAATGGTTTACGAGTACGAAGTTAAGCACAACTACTTTGAAATTGACAAACCAAGTCAGACCCCATAATCTGAGTTCGTCAAACTCGTGTTTTCCAATCTTAAAACTTGCAAAAAGATGTTTTATTACTATCATAATACCACATAGTAAAATTTTACACGTTAACTGCTCCGAACCGGTGTGTAGTGGTTGACTTTGTAATTTGCTATTCATTGGAAAGATAGAAAATAACTAATTTCTAGCGAAGAGCCAAATTGCTAACTTGGAGATTTTGGGAGGAGCTTGGCACCTTTTGTAAATTTTGATAATTAGGTTAATTTATTAAGGTTACAATTGTTATAGTAACCACGAGTGGTGTTCACAAAATTTAGGTTGCCACAAATGCAACCCGATGTATAAAAATAAGTTTCTTACCAAAATGAGTCTGCACCGAGGCTAATATTCTGTACAACCTAAATTTCAGCAGCGAACACGTTCTTTCGGTTAGGAAATTGGGACGACCAGCATGGCAGTGGTAAGTTGTTGAGGCCTATGCAATCTTTAGTAACTTGACGTTGTGGTTATGCTAAAATGATCGGTAAACAATATTGGTTTGTTTGTATCAGTTTGATTAGGCGGTGGGACACGCAAATGTGTGGGTTGCGATTTCCGAACTATTACGAATATTAAATATATAACTCGGCTTTATCCTAAAACGATAACGTACCGAAATTATAAGTTCTAAACAAAAATATTTCAATGTATTTTCCGCTTGGCCTTTTTGTTTTTTAAAACATTTGTTAACGTTATAGGCAACTAAAAAAGCCCCCTCCCTTAAAAGCAAGGGTAAGAAAAAGAAAACTACAGCAAAGAAGTTTGTCCTTGACTGCACTCACCCAGTTGAAGATGGGATTGTAGANAGGCAACTAAAAAAGCCCCCTCCCTTAAAAGCAAGGGCAAGAAAAAGAAGACTACAGCAAAGAAGTTTGTCCTTGACTGCACTCACCCAGTTGAAGATGGGATTGTAGATGCTGCAAACTTTGTAAGTGGTGGATGTTAAGTTGAAAAGTTTTTTGTAGTTATTACTAAAATATGTTGTATTGATGTTAATTTAGTGGACTAGGGCCAACTTCCCTAGCTCCAAAATTTGTTTCTGTTTTTAGGAGCAATTCCTAAAGAACAAAATCAAGGTGAATGGCAAGACCAACAACCTTGGTCAACAAGTTCTTATTGAAACACTGAAAAGCAAAATTGTCATCACCTGTGAGATCCCATTCTCGAAGAGGTTTGTGGTTTGTGCTTAATGTAAAATAACTTAAGAAAAAGTATGTGTCACTATCACTATCAGTGCTATTATTATATACACAGTACACAATGTTGTCATACTGAACAAAGCACATGTTTGTTTGTTTCATTTTTATCCTCGGGAGGCGGAGCAATGTCTGAATGCATTATACTCATGAGTCCGCCGTCGAGCTACCTGCTTCATTGCAGTTCCGTTGGATAATTTTCTATTTAATTTTTTGGTTTTTTGAAAGTTGGTGACTGGAATTAGGGTCAACCCATTGGGTTCCTCAGGGTTGGAGCAATGCAGCTTAAGCTTCTTGCTCAAGGAAACACAATCGGCCGAGATGGGATTAGAACCAACAACCTTGTGTGCACAAGGCACCCGCGCTAACCACTCGGCCATCTTGGCGGCAGATGCCAACTAAACCTTTACAAGTTATTTTCCATTTATTAGAGCATTTTTGTTCATAGGTATTTGAAGTACCTAACCAAGAAGTATCTTAAGAAAAACAATCTTCGTGATTGGTTGCGGGTTGTAGCTTCATCAAAGGACAACTATGAGCTGAGATACTTCCAGATCAACAACGATGAAGATGAAGAGGAGGAGGATGATTAAATGATAACAAATAAATGGCTTGGCCAAAACACGATCTGAAAAAGTGTGACTTGTTTAAATCTTACGGAGAAAGCTTTTTATTCTTTCCTACCAGATGTTCACAAATATGTGTGTTAGCCTAAATCTCTGTTCTGGTGTTCGTAGGTCCCCTTCCAAAGAAGCACATAGTTTTCACTGATTTTTGTACCTTGGTGGTGCGTTCCTCGAAACTGGCAAGAAAAATGTCATTTAACTTCGCACATATGCTAGACCAGCATCTGCAGTAGCGCGCTATAACTTCCAACACCAGTTGGATTACAGTGCAAAGTTTTTGCAACATTTGATTAGATTTACCCCAAATATGAGTTGTTTGTTAAAGCCTGATTGGCCGAGGTATTACTCTGAAAGCCCCGAATACCTGTTTTAACGCTGACCGTCTGCCCAAACGCGAAGCGAGTGATTGACAAGTTTACGACCTGCTCTGCTGGGGGCATCCGACTGCTGTTTCATTTTCACACGAAACGGAATATTAGTCTGGGCTACCAGTCGCACATTTCGCTGGCTAAAATTAGGGTGTAATTGCGCAGCGGTAATAAGTTTGCTATGTCGCAATGTAGAAGACAGCTTGGTACAGCATTTTTCGTTGTTAGTCCTGCTGCTTCTGGTCAGTAGTTAAGTACCATATAATTGTTTGTTTCTTTTAATGCGTAGTAAGTGATTGGCATGTTTTACGGCAGACGTAGCCCAGTGGTTGGTATTGGACCACTGCTTCACGCATTGAACAGGCTCTCAGTGTCCCGAATCACGGGAAATTCGTTTTAAATTTTCGGGAATATGGCAACAATACAAGATTTATTCAGAAGTGGATTACTTTTTTTTTTGTTTAACAGAGGAACCCTACTGGGTCAAAGATGTGCGTTTGCTATTGGTCCGTAACGTAATTAGTGGCGGCTCGCGTACTGTGGAACTGCAGCACCCCTCTACTTGATAATATCGATGCCACTAGATATAATAATGGCGCATTTTTCCCCAAATTCTTTCTTTATACTTGTACAGGTACAATATATAATCCTTTATTAGGCTTAATGAATTTACCATCATACTAAAATACGAATTTAATAGGACGTCATAAGGCCCCAGGTTGTGAAAAACAACAAAAATCTTTGTGCGCTTTACAGTTCCACCGGCGCGATGTTCGGCAGTTGTGCGCATGCGCATATAGGAAGCTGCTGTGAGGAAGAGTGTCGATCCTGCAGTGTCGACTCTAGAGTGCTGCTGGACTTTTTTACTCCGCATGTGTTGTGCTTAAAAACCGCGTACCATTTCATTTGTAAACAAACGGATTAAGCTTGTTACAGTATAGGTTATGTCGAGTGAAAAATGTTTGACTTTGTTCTGTTGGGATTTTATAGGGTTTCTAAATAAATTGTTTTCATCCCTATTTGTTTCCTATTACACAATGTTTTAAAGCAGCACCCCAACTTATTTGAGCTACGAGCCGCCACTTCTCGCAATATGTTTAGGCGGGCGAAACTTAGGAAAAAATAGCGAAGCACTAAAACGATATTCTGCGTATTTTATGTTAAAAAGGTAGATGTTACGTTTGGAATGTGCTGATGATGGATTTGCTGCGAGTGATACAAAAGGTGACTACATCAAGCTATTTGGTGGTATTTTTACACATCAACCTCTTTAGTGTTTGCTGATGACAGCAGATACGAGCTCGAAGACGAAGTTAGTCAATCACAACATTGCTACGACCAACATGTTGTCTTAAAAGTATTAATTTGTCTGTCTGTCGATTATGTGTGACATAACTTTTGGAAATTGTGCTGACGGGTTGTCATTTTATTTTGTACGCCTGTATTTTTCAAAACAGGGGTTTTACCTACCGAATCGAGCGCGAATAATAATCTATTCTAAAAGTGTAAAATGACTTGGCTCGTTACTGTGGATTAAAGCCATTCATAACGTAAAAAGTATACGTGATACTTAATAGACAAAGGTGTGGGAGTTTAGAAAGTATTAGGGAAGTGTTTTTATTCCATGAAGCAACTAAGGCAAAGGAACTATAAGCCTATTTTTGCGTTAGCACTTTGAATATACATTGAACGCATAGTTACGATTACATAAGTTAATGATGAGTTCAAGTGAAGAAGATATGCCGATTGTGGTAAAAGCTATCAAAAGAAGAAAGCGTGTGTTGAGCAAAGAACATTTAAATCAACAAGTGAATTTGTATTCTCACAAAGTTGCACCACTGCTAAAAAAAGTTGATGAAAATATTTTTCTTCAAGTAAACAACAACAAAGGTAGTTTTAAACTTTTATAAATAATTAGAATAGTTTTATGTTGGTCTCCTTGTTTAGAGTCTGCACCATGCATACCTAATGAACAGTCACAGCCCCTACCTTCCAAACAAGTTGATCTGGAAACAAGCAACAACACAGCTTCTGATGATGATGTACTATTTGTTAATGAAGTGTAAGCAAACTATCTTGTCACATTTAATAAATGTGTACCAAAGGTTATGGACATATATGTGTATATACATAAATATCTCTGTCATGTTTTAGGAGTCCTGTAAAAGCTACTCCTGTTACTCCACCACCAATCGAAAGATTAAGATCACAGAATAAACGCCCCTCAACTATTGAAAGAAAGAGAAAACGTTTACTAAAGTAATTTCACTTATTACTATTGCAACAGATGTACACTACCTATGGTTACAACAATGCTGTAGTTTAGCATTAGCAATTCACACTTTAACAAGTAAATAATTTTGCTTGGGTTAGTTTTACCTGGGAGATGTTTTCATCTAGTGATAGAATATGACAAACGAATTTAAATTTGAGATTTATGTTAACTTGTTTCTCTTGCTAAAGATTTGTTGTGTATTTTAAACTGTAAGACAAAAAAATATCGTATATTTTTAGATGGCATCATTGGTAGTAGTTTGGTGAAGCTGAAACACACTAGCTGCAGTACCACAATTATTATGGGTCCCCTTCTTTAAGTGGACACACATTGTTTTTCTCTGCTTGTTTTTTCTATTTTACCCTATAGCCCAAGCGGTCACCCTACCAGCCCCTTAAAATGGGTTTAAAGAACCAGATGGCATATTTACTAGCTGTGTAAGTTAAATCCACCAAACAGTTTTTGGCAAAATGACATGGACAAGCTCAGGGTTGAAAAAAAAACAGAGTGAAAACAATATGTGTCCCCTTCAGGAAAAGGACCCTTTTTAAATTAGTAATAGTGTATGTAGAATGTCTGTTTATGGTAAGCCACCCTTCTGGTTTTGAAACAGTGTGTCTTTTCGCACATAAAGTAACAAATATTACTTGTAGAAATGTGGCATCAGTGATATCTCATGCCCAGCCAGACGACCCAATAAACAATTCATTTGAGGACACTGGAAATGAAATCAGTGATGAACCTAGCAAATTTGTACTCGTTAAAATCCGTCTACACTCAACTATTTACAAGTTCCCACATGAAAAGGTAAAATGATGGTAATATTGGTTGCATGTATAATTAATTCAAATGGTGTCTTTAAGAACCACACTACTTCCATATAAGTATAAGTTTATTGAAATCAAATCAATTAAATCTTTATTCAACCAAATGATCGATAAAAAGTTCTCAAATTTGTGTCTTTTTTGGCTGGTGCTTAACAATTGAACTAATTTGTTTTTTGTTGTTTAGAATTTGACATTTGACTCAATAATTTCCAATCTTGCCTTAAAACAAAGTGTTACCAGTGACTTGCTGTTTATGACTTTTAATGAGCATACAATAAAACCGACAGACACACCAGCATCCATTGGATTAACAGTTGCTGATATAATTGGTAGGTGGCTATAATTTGTAATTTTAGTAAAATCTAAATTATTGGTACATACTTTTGTTTCAAGTGGATTTGATTTGTTATTAATTCAAATTGGTATTCAAATTCAAATTTGTTGTTATAGGGGGTAATAAAAACTAAAAAATTTCCACAACAGCATCTAAACATCCACAATTCTTCTACACCTTCTATTAAAGCAACAGTGCTGATAGCCGTTTGTTTCATTGTTTGGACAATACCGTAGTACATTTAATGTCCTGATAAATAGTGATTATACAAAAGCACAAAACACCATGTGGTTGGATTTTTGCAGCATCAGCAAACAATGTAGGGAGTATAGCTAACAATTCTGTGTCTCTTTTTGCCAAAACTAACATATGACTTGGACTTGAAACGACAAATTTTATTAAGTACATCCAAGTTCTTTACTCGAGAAATTATATACTTATTGAAGTTTCACCTAGCTGTTATTGTTTTTAAAAGAACATTAGTTTAAAGTAACTTTTGTGTAACCACTTGTAAATACTTTTGTAGACTGTGTACTCCTCGACAAAGATGTGCTTACTAAAACCCAACAGTCCAGCAAGATCAAAGCAGACAAGATTAAACTGCACTTCCAGTGTACTTTAGAAAAGACCAAAAAAAGCTTTTCAGTAAATAAGGTAGGAAAAATGTTGCTTTCTTTGGTGTGACAAAACATTTCATGTATATTGCATCATTTTACAGTTCCTTCCACTAGAATGTACAATGCTAAAGTATGCTCAGTCAATCGGTTGTGACAAACAGGAGTTGTTATTTCAATTTGATGGTGACCTGATTGACCTTTCGGCAACTCCAGCACAGCTCGAGTTGGAGCCGGATGACTGTATTGATGTGTTGAGAAGACCTGCATAAAAAGTTCATGGAAAATGATGAATACACTGTGTACATGTTGTCAAGTGGTTGGTTTTTACCAAAATATCTCCATGCAGGTTGGTGGTGAAATACTGCAATTGAAAGTTGTGTTATTTTGACCAAACTGCAATCCACAAGTGAAATTAAAAACCCCATAAAGTCCAAACAATTGATTGGTGACATTTTTATTACTCCGCATTTGTACACAGGATGTCAGTTGAATCATTCAATACTGATTAAGAAACGAGTAGGATATTTTAAGTGGAAGAGACAAAAACAAAATTAAACATGTTTTCAGTGTTTTTTTGTAATCACATCGCAATGGTACAACTTACACAGTCAACACAAATGAAAATTAAAAAAGTGTTGAAACTTGTGTTTAGCTCATGCTCCAAGGCAACTCTGGGAAAATGTGTGCGGCTATTGGTGTTGGGTTAATACAACTTTACAGTAGTCGCTGATTCCTCATGGGAACCAACACATCATTTAAAGCAGTCCTAAGTGACTGTGGTTTGCATTGCTCTTCAATCCAATTGATTACTCCATGAGACAGCTCTTGAAAGTCATTAGTAGAAACAGTGGCATTGAAGGATTGAAACATCTTTTCCATGAGCTCTTTGAAGATGTGAAATTTTACTTCTTCCGAAACCACACCACCAGCTAAATTCTGGCTGGACTGTTGTTCTCTTAAAATTCGCTCATAGTTTTCCTTTAAAATGGTGAGTGCCATCTTTTCCTTCCTCAATTTATTAAGCTCATCTACTTGTTTTTTCTGTTGTTGCTGCAAAAATTCGATGTATGATAATGATCTTTGTAAAACCACAGCCTTGCTAAGTTTCTGTGTGCTCATATCACTGGGTGAGGAACAGTTAGGGACCAATGCTTGCAGGTCTTCGTATCTGCATTTAAAATATTTTCATTTTAACACAGAGAAAATTAAAGTTTTGTAAATTAGGCATCCATGTTAATTTCGTCTGTGCCAAAACAGCGCAACAATTCTATGGCAAAACGAGGTTCCCAAACTTTGATGGCTTTTACCATGTAATTATGTCTCGGTCACTTGTGTTTCCCTGGAAAAAAACTTAAGTGGCATTGCTCCAAACCAGTGAGAAGAGAGGTTTAAACCTAGTTGCACAAGATTGTCAGCAGTACATTTACTGTTGCTTATTATACACCAAAATTTAGCATATTTAGGTAGTGAAGATTTTTCAATGGAACACATATTTGTATTTTAAAAACACAGCTGCCAGAGAACTTGTATATAATGAATACATTTTATTGCAAACTTTTCGACAATCGCTGTTGTCATCATGAGTCTATAATGACGAGAAGCTTAAAATCATCCCTTATATACAAATGTGAGGTAAAAATGAAAACTATACCCAATTAATAAAGGGTACTTAAGGATTGAAACGATAATACAGGGTGTGAAGGATGCAAGGATATTTATTAAATGATAGAAAACCGGCGACTACAGATGACAAAAAAGATACTAAATGTTTGCAATAAAATGTATTCACTACATACAAGTTTTCTCGCAGTTATGTTTTGAAATTAAGCTACCGTATCTTGTGTTTCTAACACATTTCTCTGTATAGTACAATTGGTTTCTTTTTTGTAAGAGTGCAACAAAACATATCTACCTGAAAAGCCTAACCATGACAATTTAACTACACTATCTGGCTACTTAACCCACCCCTTGCGAATGGCATCTCTCCTCTTTTTTTCTGCTTGTGTATGAGCTTCACGTCTTCTCTCTTTGTAAGCTTGGAGCTTGTCAACATTTTCATCATCTTCTTCATCTGTGTTGGGCACTGATGAAGCAGCACTTGAAGGATTGGAGACTTGCATAAGATTTGATGTTGTGCTCATTGCCATGTCCATATCAAGGCTTGATCCACCCAACTCAAATGGTACATTGTCCATGAAACTTGCCATTTTTGCTTGAATTGTATGTGTGTATTCAACAAAGATGTCTACCAGAGTTTGTGTGTTAAGAGTAAAGAGTCAAGTTAAGTTCTTGTCCTCAGCACCACTTACAGTTAACATCTTGATTTCTTTATATGTCCAGATGCCCACATTACATATGCGGGGTTGGACTTACTTGAATATGTTTGCTTAATAAGTGAGTCAAAAAAGTAACCTTGTTTTTTTGTTGTGCTTTTAGCAAACCTAAGTCTAAACAAAAAAGAAAATCTACTGCATTACTTTTCAAAATACAACCTGAAATATACTCAATTTGAAGGTTTTTTAAAAAAAGATAAAGCATATAATTTGTGAAAATACATCATAGAAAATAGGTTGTTGTGATTTGGTTATGCCTAAGTGCGACATTAAGAGACTTTACAAACCTAAATGTAATGTTAACCAGTAAAGGCAATTGAATGAAACAAATGCAACCAAAACAATATAAGGTGGCAACAAAAAACAATTAGGTTTACAATGCATTATTTTCTGTGCCTACTGCTTCATTTTTTTAACAGTACACTTGCTCATTTGAAAACAGCATGGTATCTCTAATCTAATCATAACACTACAGGGGCAAAAACAAACATTTAGATTAGTTCATCAAAAGCCATGGATGGTACCCAAAGAGAATATTGATGGTATGCTGGAGACCTATAAGTTCAGATTTATTACTGTTTAACATAATTAAAACCATTACATTGTCTTTAATAAAAGCATCATATTAAACAGTATCTGATGCTTCCAGATTGCTATTCAAATTAGTTGGTAAAAACCTTTATTACACACAAACATTTTGGCAAGTGATGTTATTGCATTTTAGACAATATTTATAAACTGCCAAACAGCTTTTTAAAGGTTGCTGGCCCCTGTCATCAGCACTAAACCAACTGCTTTCTAAAATTCCTTTAGCAGTTTAACAGTCAAAAAGAGACGATTTTTTAACGTGTGTCAAGTTTTGATGTTACCTGAAAGTATGACAGCTTAACAGCTGCACCACTATTTACTTAAAAGTTACTTTTTATGGATCAACGACTAGGCTAACTGTAGATATCAAAATATGTAGCAATCGTTGGCCTACGGAATTTCCAGGGCACGCCCAACTGCAGCCCTTGTTGTATGGTGTTTACTTACGTTTCTCAGTCCGTGGGTCCCCAATCAAACAAATTCATGACGTAGGTAGTCACGTCACCTGTGTACTATAAGAGTCAACAACCTTAACCAAGTTAACACATTCTAGTTTATCAGAGTTTCGACAGTAAGCTTTTAGAACGAAATATGCAGCCACTCAAGGTCACCGAGGTCGTGGACATGCCAAACAGGCGAATTCCATGCTACGCAATCGACTCTTAAGAACAAAAAAGCAGGGAATTTCCCTAAAATGAAAAAAATTAGGTGAAAGGTTGGCAATAGCATTGGATTGTTTGACCCAGAGGTGGAATCTTAATCTTTAGCAAACATATATTCAACTATTTGCATTTATTCTATTACCTTTCCATCCTACGAATACCATATCCATAAACTACTGCACATATTACAAAAAAGGCATGTAAATTGTTTACTCTAATATAAAAGCAAAGCAGTATTTGTTTAATGGCGCACTATGGCTACACAAATTTTAATAATTCCAGTCGAAGTGCAACATTGGTTTAGGCAACAAGATCCCAAACACCACCTATAAAGTTTACTTGTACACCTGCAAACCAACTTTCTACACAACTGTGGCCCTTTCATTAGGTATGTAAACATGATTTCTTTCGTTTTGAAATTTAGAATCAACTGTTGCAATTTTATAGAATAGATAGAATGCACATAAAATGAACATGATATTGCACTTTCAAGAAAGTATCAGTAAAGAATAAAAACACATAGACTGATGCATGTATTGTTTTTCCTCAGGTGTCTACTCAAATATCAGGCCTAGATGCAATTAGCAATGCAGAACCCTTGTGTTGTTGCAATGTTTTCCCCAATATCAACCTTGAGACTGTGGAAGAATTTTTCTAGGATCACCAAATCATCCCACCCTGCTATATTCGTTGTATCATAATCTGAAACTTGACTGCTGGCATGCTAATGACTTCAGCAGTAACAATGCTGTTAACTCCGAGGTTGGCAAGGGCACCTCTTACAAAACCGCAAGGAATTGCCAAAAACTGAAATGCAATTACAAAAGAGGGCAAATAAAAAATATTTTAAAACTTATGTTAAATATACAAACCCGTGGGGCAAATTCCAGGTACTGCTTTCCAGATGAAATCCTTTTCAGCAGTTTAAAGCAATTATCTTGCAAAACATACACACCCTGAACACAAAACACCATCATTGTTCAACAAGGTTATGTAAAAATATTTGAAGTCACATCACATAAACTAGAATTACCTTACAAAAAGTGTAAATGCATAGTACATAAAAAGAAGGTGAAACTTATTGGTTTACACAAAACAAACTTTGCTTTACTGAACAGCATACCTGATGGTTTGTTCGCAAGTTGTCCACTTGTTTTTGGTACAAAGCTGACCAAAAATCACGACATACAAACTTCATAACTTCCAGTTCATCTTTAAACCGTGATGAATCTTTTGTTAGCTGCTCAGCTAAAGACTGGCCAATTCTAAAACCATGAGACTCCAGAACTGAAATTTGCTTTGACTAAACAAAGTTAAGCATTGTAAAATGTGAATTAAAAAATAAGACATACCTAAAAACCATTTTCACATTTTTTTCTAGAAAACTTAGCTGGAGGTTTGAAATAGGACGAACCATTATTGAAGTCAAAGTTAGCTATAAATTTGCCTCAAATGTTCTTATACATTACACAGGACATACTAAATCTGTTTTGTTATGTCATCTCAAAACATTGACATTAATAATGGGTTAAGCACATGTTAAATAAACTGTTACATATGCATTGTCCAGTGATTTACCTTTATATCAACATCATTGCTGTAAACATATGATATNAATCAACTGTTGCAATTTTATAGAATAGATAGAATGCACATAAAATGAACATGATATTGCACTTTCAAGAAAGTATCAGTAAAGAATAAAAACACATAGACTGATGCATGTATTGTTTTTCCTCAGGTGTCTACTCAAATATCAGGCCTAGATGCAATTAGCAATGCAGAACCCTTGTGTTGTTGCAATGTTTTCCCCAATATCAACCTTGTGACTGTGGAAGAATTTTTCTAGGATCACCAAATCATCCCACCCTGCTATATTCGTTGTATCATAATCTGAAACTTGACTGCTGGCATGCTAATGACTTCAGCAGTAACAATGCTGTTAACTCCGAGGTTGGCAAGGGCACCTCTTACAAAACCGCAAGGAATTGCCAAAAACTGAAATGCAATTACAAAAGAGGGCAAATAAAAAATATTTTAAAACTTATGTTAAATATACAAACCCGTGGGGCAAATTCCAGGTACTGCTTTCCAGATGAAATCCTTTTCAGCAGTTTAAAGCAATTATCTTGCAAAACATACACACCCTGAACACAAAACACCATCATTGTTCAACAAGGTTATGTAAAAATATTTGAAGTCACATCACATAAACTAGAATTACCTTACAAAAAGTGTAAATGCATAGTACATAAAAAGAAGGTGAAACTTATTGGTTTACACAAAACAAACTTTGCTTTACTGAACAGCATACCTGATGGTTTGTTCGCAAGTTGTCCACTTGTTTTTGGTACAAAGCTGACCAAAAATCACGACATACAAACTTCATAACTTCCAGTTCATCTTTAAACCGTGATGAATCTTTTGTTAGCTGCTCAGCTAAAGACTGGCCAATTCTAAAACCATGAGACTCCAGAACTGAAATTTGCTTTGACTAAACAAAGTTAAGCATTGTAAAATGTGAATTAAAAAATAAGACATACCTAAAAACCATTTTCACATTTTTTTCTAGAAAACTTAGCTGGAGGTTTGAAATAGGACGAACCATTATTGAAGTCAAAGTTAGCTATAAATTTGCCTCAAATGTTCTTATACATTACACAGGACATACTAAATCTGTTTTGTTATGTCATCTCAAAACATTGACATTAATAATGGGTTAAGCACATGTTAAATAAACTGTTACATATGCATTGTCCAGTGATTTACCTTTATATCAACATCATTGCTGTAAACATATGATATCAGCTCATCATGCAAAAGTTCAAATAGAACATTGGTGGCATCTTCTTGCATTGTGTACAAGGTTTTAAATATTTGACTACTAGCCCCTAATCCAGATAAAACTGCAACAAATATTCATGCCTAAAAGTCACTTAATTAAATCAACAATGCACATCAGTGTAGTAATGACACTGAAAAGCAAATCAAGTAGTTGAGCAGAGTGTACAACAAAACAGTACAAACACTAAATGGCAATGTCAAAGTTTTTTATGTGAACGTGAACTTTCATTGAATGAAATTTGAAAAAAGATCAATCACAACCATCTTTTACAGTTTTGTTGCATCTGACAAAGCTGCAACTCCAGGTAATATCTTACCCTCCAGCAACTCAAGACTTGCCCCACCTCCAGTACTAACATGACTGACTTTATCCTCTGTATTCCACTTTGCACAGCATGTAGCAGTGTCGCCTCCCCCAATAATGGTAGTTGCACCTTTAGCAGTGGCTGCAACGACCTCATCCATCATCGACTTTGTTCCGCTTGCAAAATTTTTGAACTCAAACACACCTGCAGGTCCATTCCATACAATGGTTTTTGCCCTTTGAATGACAGCTGCAAATAACTTGCTGCTCTCCTGGCCCACATCCATTCCCATCCAGTCATCTGGGATGCCTCCCTCAACTGTTGCATATCCAACTTTTGCATCCTCTCCAAATTTATCCCCTGTGACAAAATCTGTAGGAAGATGAATCTTGACATTTTTGCAATTGGCTGTGTCCATTAATTCCTTGACAATTTTGGCTCCCTCCTCATCGTAAAGTGACTTGCCAATTTTCATGTCATGCAACACCTTCATAAATGTAAAAGCCATTCCACCACCGATTATCATTTCATCTACTTTCTGTATCATGTTCTTAATCAGCTGAATTTTATCAGCCACTTTGGCTCCACCTAAAATGGCTAAAAATGGTGCTTGAGGATTTTCAAGAGCTTTAGCAAAATATTTCAGTTCCTTTTTAACAAGAAATCCGGATGCTCTTTTCTCAAGACTTACACCAACCATTGAACTGTGTGCTCTGTGGGCTGTGCCAAATGCATCATTGACATACAGATCACCAAGCTTGGAAAGGCTTTGACGAAACTCTTTTACCTTTTCAGGATCAGCCTTAACCTTTGTGCCATCTTCTGCCACACCTTTTCCTTCCTCTTCAATATGAAAACGAAGATTTTCCAAAAGAATTACAGAACCTTGTGGTGGATCAGCACACTTATCCTCAACTTCAGTACCAATGCAGTCATTAAGAAAAGTGATGTTAGTTATAAGCAAAGTTTTTAATTCAGCAGCAACAGGCGCAAGAGAATACTTCTTCTGTTTCCGACCATCAGGCCTGCCAAGATGGCTCATTAAAACAACGGACTTTGCACCTGTTTCTAAACAGTACTTGATGGATGGCAGCGCTGCAACAATCCTCTGATTGTTGGTGATTTTTCCATCTTTGAGGGGAACATTAAAGTCAACTCTTATTAAAATTCGTTTGTTTTTCACATCCAGTTGATCGATGCTGAGTTTTTCAAGTGACATTATGCCAAACGTGATGCAACAAACTTTTGGTTAATCTGATAAAAACAGTTATGCAATGAAAAACAGTTTATTAACTATTGTGACAAAAGCTGTGAGGGAGGCCTGGGCATCACAGAAAGGGATTACTTTTCAAACAATGTGTGCAACAATTTTGCACTTTGTAGCTGTTTCTAAATTCACATTTACGATTTACATTTACACCCAAGTGGGGCTTCACTTCACTAGCTGCCCGAAGGTACGCTAGAGGCCGCTTACTAAATAATTACAAAAGCGGCAACTTTAATTTTTACACAATAAACATTTCACATACTTCACTCTATTTCACTCTTCTAGCGCAGTTCTTGTATTATTCATTGCAAAAAAACTTTTTCCG
>QXVZ01005500.1:0-11415 GCA_008931825.1 Phallusia fumigata
TGTGGATCAAGTCTGTCAAAACTGGAAGTGTTTTCTGGGCTATTTTGTGTTCACTTGCCTACTTTTACATGGTCAGTCAGGAGTTTGTAAAATACCGTGTAAAAATACCATAAGTAAACACTAGTGCACGACTTCTGTTTCTGTGTTTGCAGTAACCTTAAAATTTTTGTTTTGTATAATTTTCACCAGGTTTCTTCATGGGGTGGTTACGTATTCCTTATTAACCTAATACCGATTCATGTGCTCGCTTGCATCGTGACTGGACGTTACTCTCACCGGATTTACACGGCGTACACTACAGTATACTGTGTTGGAACTATCTTATCCATGCAAATTTCCTTTGTTGGATTTCAGGTGAAAAATTGTGTGGAACAATGGTTCAGAACTAGAAAGCTTCCAATGTTTCATGCAACTGAACTTGTATTTCAAATGCAGCAAATCTTGATAAAAGTGTTTTATACCCAAACTTAAATTTTAGTATTGAGCAGAAAAGCCCTAAACATAACTTTTTTAATTTCTATTTACTTTTGCAGCCTGTCCAAACATCAGAACACATGGGTGCGCTTGGTGTGTTCGGATTGTGCCAGATCGTATCGTTTGTAAATTATCTCCGGAGCAAACTTTCCCCAGCTCACTTCGCCATCTTGTGGCAGACCATGTTGTATTTGGTGGGTGCACTCTTTGTTGCTGCCGTCGGGTTTCTCACATTCTCAGGTAAGTTATATTCACTCTGGTTGGTGTTGCCTGGTTACTTTGATTAGGGTAAAAACACAGGACCTGTGTGTGTGTTTGGAATTTATCTTGTACCTTTTGGTAACGCACTTAAATAAAAAATGTTTAGCAGGGTCTTGTATGTTGTGAATAAACTGCCACACAAACATTTCAGTGATCGCTGTTGACATCATCAGGCACTTTGAACTTAATTTCACAAGTGGTGTTAATTTTTGTTTTTGACCGAGATCTGTATTTTTAGGTAAAATTGCCCCATGGACTGGTCGTTTCTATTCTCTGTTGGATCCAAGTTATGCAAAGAACAACATTCCAATTATTGCCTCGGTTTCTGAACATCAGCCCACAACCTGGTCGTCCTTCTACTTTGACTTGCAAATGCTCGTCTTCATGTTCCCAGGTACAGCAATTGTTTGTTAACATTTGAAATTAGTAAACTTTTTTGTATGTTTTCAACTTTATAATCTAACTGTAATTTAAAATTTTTTTGTCAGTTGGTCTCTATGTTTGTTTCAACAAACTGAACGATTACAATCTTTTCATCATCTTGTATGGAGTAACGAGTATGTACTTTGCTGCCGTCATGGTAAGGAGATCTTTTCAATCAGCTGAAACATTTAAAATTTTGGGACAAATATAATATAATGTGTAAAAGTGACATGCTTTTTTGTTATTTATTAATGCAACGATTTTTGCAAGAAACCTGAAACTCCATTGAAACAGTGTATTTATCATACAACTTTATCTTGTTGCCTAAGTTTTTAAGTAACTTTGTTGCCCAGGTTTTTAGAATATTTGTAATTCTTGGAGCAAAAATGTAAAATAAAAACTACATATAAATCCTCAATAATTTCAGGCAAACAAAGTTTAAAAAAATTCAGCAATAAATTTGAATGTTCAGGTTCGTCTGATGTTGGTCCTAGCACCAGTAATGTGCATTCTTGCAAGCATCGGCGTCAACCACATTCTCACAACTTACATGAAGAATCTTGACAATGTGGTTGTAAAAGACAAAAAAGGAAGAGTCAAAAGTGACAACACTTATCCTGCTAAAAATGAGGTAGCATTGTTTTTGAACATTTGTTACAACATTAATTCCCACTTTCCAGCAAAATTGATGCTAATAATGTGGTTAGTGTAATTTGGTGTTGAAGTTTTAATTTTAAATATTTTTCAGATTGCCACTGGGGTAGTTGTGATGATGACACTGTTTCTATCTTTGTTTGCGACACATTCTGTCTGGGTGACGAGCGAAGCTTACTCCAGCCCGTCCATCGTACTGAGTGCTCGCGGAGGCGACGGTGGGAGAATCATATTCGACGACTTTAGGGAAGCGTACTACTGGCTCAGATATAACACACCAGAGGTAATTTTTCTTACTGCAGGGCACCACAAACAGAAAGTTTACATGTACATTGATAATTGACTGTGTGCTGTTGACTGTAAGGCCAATGATGTTGAAAATTCAGCGGACTGTATCCAAAGTGGAGACACAATATTTGCTACTGCTGAGGCCTTATGTTAAAGTTGCTCCTTACTTATTGATTTTTAATGATTTTTATCAACTGTAAAAAAAGACAATATGTTGCAGAATGCTAAAGTTATGTCATGGTGGGATTACGGTTATCAAATTACAGCGATGGCAAACAGGACGATACTTGTTGATAACAACACGTGGAACAACACCCACATATCAAGAGTTGGTCAGGTGAGACCTAATTTAGCTAGTTTCAACCTAAAATTCCTGCCAACTTGTTTGGTAAACAAATTGTTTCCTCAATCAGGCGATGGCTTCCACTGAGGACAAAGCCTATGAGATAATGCGAGAATTGGATGTCGATTATGTCCTTGTTATTTTCGGGGGTCTTACTGGATATTCTTCAGATGGTAAGAGATGGTTCATTTATGATTGTAGCGTCAACATAATATCTTTAAAGTTTTCTTTATCAGTTGTTGTTTAGGGATTCTTTGCTTACTTTCTTTTGTTACTTACTCTTCAAATTTGATTGCTTATTTTCTGTTTGGTAAAATGTTAATGCATAGTTTTTTTCAAGAACTATTTCCAAAACAATGATTGCCTGAACCTGTCAGTTTTCCAACAATTTTCTTTAGATATAAACCATGATGTTGAATTCCAGATATCAACAAGTTTTTGTGGATGGTTCGAATTGGAGGTTCCACCGACCGTGGAGCTCACATTAAGGAGGCAGATTACTACACACCCACTGGTGAATTCAGAGTTGATGCTGATGGCTCACAGGTGGATATAAAAACTTTCTTTGAGTGATTCAAATGTTATTTATTGCAACACACCTAGGGATTTCAGAGGAAATCATGTTAAACCAAGTAAATCGTGTTAATCGAATCTAATAAGCATTGCCAATGGTGAACTTTAATAATACGAATTAAACTGAATTTTCACCTCTATTGGATAACTTTGCATAATTGTGATTTGTTGTTTTCAGGTGTTGCAGAATTGCTTGATGTACAAAATGTGTTACTACCGATTCGGACAAGTTTACACTGAACAAAGTAAGCTCATTAAATACATCAGATCCTCAAATAAGTTTGTAAGAAGATAAAAATTGTTTAAGTTGACTCCCTAAATAATTTTAATAGTACCATCAAGATTTGCATCTTGTTCATAACAAACAAAGTTAAAGATGGATAAAAATAATTCAATTTTTTTTTTCATCTTTGCAGACAAACCAACTGGTTACGACAGAGTTCGAAATGCTGAAATTGGAAACAAAGATTTCGAGTTGGATGTTTTAGAGGAAGCTTACACNTTTTTTTTCATCTTTGCAGACAAACCAACTGGTTACGACAGAGTTCGAAATGCTGAAATTGGAAACAAAGATTTCGAGTTGGATGTTTTAGAGGAAGCTTACACCACAGAACATTGGATTGTCAGAATCTACAAGGTAAAGCCATCGTTACAAAGTTGTTGGTGAAATATAGCCTTGGTTTCATTTAGTACCTTAGAAAATTGTAGTAAATGAATTTCAAACTCCAAAGCTTTAACCTACGTTTGATTTTTGTTCTCAGGTGAAAGATTTGGACAATCGGGGAAATCCAAGAACATAGAAAACTTTGTGTCTCAAGTTTTTGGACGTTTTCATGCGTTTTTCGCATTTTCTTTGGTGTTTTGGGGCCAAACTTTGTCGCAGCGTAATTATGTCGTAGAAAGTTTCAAAGCATATTTTGTCTGAAGCAAATTTTTCTTGAAAAAATCACTTTTGTTTTTCCTCAGAAGCTTAGTTTACATGCTCTTCTACGCCATCTACTGATGAAAGTGTTGGTATAAATTTTCTAAAACTTCGAAATAAATTTCTATCTGATAACGAGACTGTGTTGAGGGCACGTTGGTTACAATTTAGATGTATCCAAGCAACGTCTGGTTAGTAAGTTTGAAGGCGTCCTGAAGTCAGCAACCACTCAACTCGAGCATAGAAGTTCTGACAGAACCAGTTATTGGCTTATNTACAATTTAGATGTATCCAAGCAACGTCTGCTTAGTAAGTTTGAAGGCGTCCTGAAGTCAGCCACCACTCAACTCGAGCATGGAAGGTCTGACAGAACCAGTTATTGGCTTATCGCCAAGGATAAAAAATAGCATGGTACGAATTGAGTTGTGCGTACCACGTACCTCGTGAAGAGCGTGCCGTTTCACCATACCATCACCTTTTGATGATATTTGCTGCGTATAGTGATTCTACCATTCTTCTTTCTCACAATATTCGGCTTGGCAGTGCAAAGCTTTTTTTTCCGTTTAGTATTTTTCTTCTTGACACGTATAGATCAGAAAAAACGGCAAACGTGTTAAAAAGAGGGTATAAATGTATTTTGACAAACCGCGCCCTGAAGCACGAAGCAAATCCAAGTTTTCAGTGGAAGGAAAATGTAAAACGTAGCCTTTTGCAGGTAAGTATGCTTCGCGACATGCGACATAACGTTCCCAATCGGCGCGACATGCGATAAAGTCACGAGTGCATTAGTGCAGTTAAACTTCTGAGCTTGCTGCTGGAAAAGTTTTTAGTTTCGGAAAATACATTTGTTATTGCAATTAGGGAAATATTTTGTAAAACATGACATCATACAACGATGAGCGTTCTACCGGTATGGGAGGGGGAGGGGACGAAAGGGGCCAAGACCCTTCGAGTGGAACCTTGTTTAACGTCAACTACAGAAAGTAAGTTTATGTTAATGATGTTTCCGTGTTACAGTTTTTGTTTCTAAATTTGTGTTTAAGTTTAAATATGTTTAAATAATTATAAAATGTTTATTCTCTATTGATTATAGTTTTTTATTATTGTGTAGAAATGACCCTAATTTCAAAGACAAGAAAAAGTGTAGATAAAATGTTAAGAAGTTATGAAAAGGTTTTTTATTGACTATGATTTTTGATACTTTGTAGTTTTTTAATGGTATACGATTTTCAGACATGATGATCTGAAACAAATGTTGGATCAGAACAAAGATGCTTTAAAACTTGAGGCAATGAAAAGAATAATTGGGGTAAGTTAGTTTGATACATGATATGCCATGTTTAAATTGGCCACATTGTGTTTAATAAGCATGTTCTTTTCACACTTGCTTAACTGTTGTGTCAAATACGTATGTAATGTACAGAACTCAAAGCTTGAATGTTTAGTGCCTTGGATTTATGTACGACTATGAAATGCAATAGATGCTTACATGATTGGGGTTGTTNTTTGATGATATTTGCTGCGTATAGTGATTCTGCCATTTTTCTTTCTCACAATATTCGGCTTGGCAATAAAAAGCTTATTTTTCCGTTTAGTATTTTTCTTCTTGACACGTATTAATCAGAAAAAATCGGCAAACGTGTTAAAAAGAGGGTATAAATATATTTTGTATTAGGTATTTTGACAAACCGCGCCCTGAAGCACGAAGCAAATCCGAGTTTTCAGTGGAAGGAAAATGTAAAACGTTGTCTTTTGCAGGTGAGTGTGCTTCGCGACATGCGACATAACGTTCCCAGTCGGCGCGACACGCGACAAAGTCACGAGTGCACTAGTGCAGTAAAACTTCTGAGCTTGCTGCTTGAAAAGTTTTTAGTTTCGAAAAATACATTTGTTATTGCAATTAGGGAAATATTTTGTAAGACATGACATCATACAACGATGAGCGTTCTACCGGTGTGGGAGGGGGAGGGGACGAAAGGGGCCAAGACCCTTCGAGTGGAACCTTGTTTAACGTCAACTACAGAAAGTAAGTTTATGTAAATGATGTTTCCGTGTTACAGTTTTTGTTTCTAAATTTTTGTATGTTTAAATAATTATAAAATGTTTACTCTCTATTGATTATAGTTTTTTATTATTGTGTAGAAATGACCTTAATTTCAAAGACAAGAAAAAGTGTAGATAAAATGTTAAGAAGTTGTCAAAAGGTTTTTTATTGACTATGATTTTTGATACTTTGTAGTTTTTTTAATGGTATACAATTTTCAGACATGATGATCTGAAACAAATGTTGGATCAGAACAAAGATGCTTTAAAACTTGAGGCAATGAAAAGAATAATTGGGGTAAGTTAGTTTGATACATGATATGCCATGTTTAAATTGGCCACATTGTGTTCAATAAGCATGTTCTTTTCACACTTGCTTAACTGTTGTGTCAAATACCTATGTAATGTACAGAACTCAAAGCTTGGCTGTTTCGTGTCTTAGATTTATGTACAACTATGAAATGCAATAGATGCTTACATGATTGGGGTTGTTTTCGTTTGGCTGAAATGCATTTGTGAAAGCAACTGAATAACATAACATCTTGCCAAATTAAAACTGATTTGATATTGAATGGCAGTATTACCACCTTGCTTTCATGGCATAATTTTTTTCCCAGATGATTGCGAAAGGACGAAATGCATCCGGATTATTTCCAGCTGTTGTGAAAAATGTTGCCAGCAAAAATATTGAAGTGAAAAAACTTGTTTACGTTTACTTGGAGCGTTATGCAGAAGAACAGCAGGATTTAGCACTACTCTCTATCTCCACATTTCAACGGGGCCTAAAAGTAATACCCATGTTTTGACATATTGTGTTTTATTATATCTAAGTTTAAGTTGTTAAACACCCAATATTTAACTTATAGATTTGAGAACAGTTGAATCGTAATAAAGTTGTGTTGTAATCACTTTGTGTGTCTGACACATGTATTATACGAATTTTCATGTGTTTTTAGGATTCAAACCAGTTGATTCGAGCGAGCGCATTGCGAGTTTTGTCGAGCATTCGTGTTCCAATAATTGTTCCCATTATGATGTTATCAATCAAGGATTGTTCAAACGACATGTCGCCCTTTGTGAGAAAAACTGCTGCTCATGCTATTCCAAAACTATACAGGTAAAATAACACACAAGTTGTAAATCTGCATGCATTCTAGCTTGAAACCATCACAACATGGATGGTACATTAAAACTATGAGTTGTTTGAAATCAAGTCAAGCATTTGTGATATCTATTATTTTGGTGAATTCTTGATGTTTGATGCCTTGGTAAATTTCCTCCCAACAGTTTTTAGTGCAGGTTTTAGTGTGATAAAGCAGATATATTTGTTGTTGGATTTTTATCCAAGGGTAAAAGAAATTATTGTTGTGGTGTTGGAGGTAAGAAAAGTTTGACAATATCAACAGTAGTAACACAGTCAAATTTCAAACCAATGAACTCTGTTGGTTGCACCTTTGTTATTCTGAAAAGTTCTCTGGCTGCTTCTGCTTTTTGAATTTCTTTTGTTTTGCAGCTTGGATCCTGATCAGAAGGAAAACCTGATTGAAATTATTGAGAAGCTGCTAAATGATCGGACAACCGTAAGAATTCTTTGTATCATTTTGTTTTGTTCATCAATAGAATAAAATTGTATCAGTAACAGTATGATTTGTTTTTGCAATAATCTGTTTAAAATATTGATGCTCTGCATAGGCGCCGAGTTTTGCAAAAATGCAAGGTGACAGATGTATGTCACAACGCCAAGTATTGTGACGTCACACACGTAAACAGCAGCAAGAGTTGCGTTATCCCAACACACGTGACAGTTATTTCCTTGCTGGTTATTCACTTCAAATTACGTACAAGCCATACTAAACTGGTACATTGCGGCGATCAAACTACACTCATAAGCGCTTGAGACACATGTGGGAACAAAACAAACTTTAGTACGATGCACAGGTATCTACGCTTATCAAGTCACATGGCCCTGAACACGTTTGTTAAATGATGGTTTTTCTCTGAGACTATTCAAAATTACAAATCCATCGTAGTTCAACATTTGCATGAGAACTTGTATTCAAACGAATGTAGCCACAAAAGGTCTTAAGGTCATTTCGTTCGGAATCTATGTCTACATTGCTGTTCTTGCATATTCCCTAGTTGTAGCTTAACACACATAAATAAAAACATCATGAAAGCATTACGTAAAAGGCCGCCAAAGCCTTTCAGATTTTGTGTGTTTAGTTTTTCCACCTTATGAATAAACTTGTTACGGCGCCTATGATGCTCTGATATATTTTTGATTCTTTGAGACAAACTTCATCATTAGTTTACATTAATTCCTTCCACAGTTGGTTGCTGGAAGTGTTGTCATGGCATTCCAGGAAGTTTGCCCAGAAAGAATCGATCTTGTTCACAAACATTATCGCAAACTTTGTTCATTACTCGTCGATGTTGATGAGTGGGGCCAGATTGCTATTCTGTCCATGCTGACTAGATATGCAAGGACCCAGTTTCCTGACCCAAACAAAAACGTAAGCGGTTTGACCCACATTACCTCAGCAAGGGGTTTTAACTCCTGTTAAATTTTTCGTTAGGCCAACAGTGCTCAACTGTTGTAAATTCTATTAGTTTTAACATTTTTGGCTTTGTTGTACTTGATGTTATTTGACCATCCAAGAAAGAACTATTTTTACATTCATGTTCTGTTCTATCAGCAATCTGTTTTGCAGCGTATATTGTGCAAAACATTGATGATGGATAAGATGAAATGCCTATAATTACAGATTCACCAAACTTAAAAATGTTGATGTCTTTCACCAAGCAAATGTGCAATTGTATTCCCAGTTTCCCACAATATATTTGAATTTCCAATGAACAAAATGAACAAAACTGGACTCAATATCTTTTCCACTAATAAGAAAACCTGTAGTGCATTTAAACTTGTGGCCACTTGTTAGGATGATGGAACTGAGGATAAAGATCGACCATTTTATGAGGAAGATGAAGAAAGCAGTGAGGAAGAAGAAAAGAAGCAGAAGAAACCAGCCTATGTGATGGACCATGACCTCCGGTTGCTCCTTAAAAGTTCAAAACCACTTCTGCAAAGCAGGAATGCGGCTGTAAGTTTGTATTTAACACAAAGTTGTTTCTTGATGATAAAAACTTGTCGGAGATTAATATATTCCATGCAAGATGTTAAACAACTTTACGCTAATCATACCTGCAATATGATTTTATAAAAATTGAGTTATTCGTTTGTTTTGGGTCAATTTTTTAGCTTATATAATTTACAAACTAGCTTTCTTGGCATAATAGCTTCTTTTAATTTGTCAAATTATCAAAAATTGTACTTACTAGTGTTCTTAATACATTGGTAGCATAATAACTTATTTTACAAAATAAGGCTAGTATATTGTCGTTACAATTTAGTGGTGTTTGTCATTGACATAATCCTTTGCAACTGTGCGGAGACAAGTATCCTTCAGTCCAACTTTACTTTCCTGAAAGAACCTTTCTAAACCCGGTTTCTCCCAGTTGCAATGACCTACGAACATTTTTGCCTGATAACTTTCCCAATCTTGGTTGCAACATTGCTTGTGGTTGCGCCTTGTGCTGAAGTTGATTTGACTGAGAGTGATTACCAGAAGCTTCTTTGCCTGAAGGGGGCACGGGTTGTTTTATTACAATCTTGACTGACTTACTTAGTTAGAACCTAAAACTTTAGAAAATGCACTAGTTGGGATAAAAAACAAAACTGCAAATTATCATTTCTTTTGCTGTTTAACAACGTTAAATTTTCTTGATCTAAGTGGATTTTGTGCATTGTTTTGTGTAAATTAGTCTGTACTAACAACCCTTCTCAAATTTTCTGAACTTTTATGTCTTTTGTTTACAAACTTCTCTATAGGTTGTCATGGCGGTGTCGCAGCTTTACTATCATCTGGCACCAAGACATGAAGTTTCCATTGTCGCAAAGGCGCTGGTGAGGCTGCTACGTGGCCGACGGGAGGTTCAGGCAATTGTGCTGCAAAATATCGCTTCCATGACACTCAAAGGAAAGGTAAGAAAGTTTTGTCATTATTACTTGAACATAATGTATGCAATAACTTTTCATGCAAACTGTGGTGAACAGTACACTGTGTCTTTTAGATTTAACTGGTTTAAAAAAAATTGAAAAAGTTGCATTTTAGCAGGATATGACACAACTTTGGTTTGTTAGGGCGAGAGATTTTACTTAAGACAATGTGCATAGCGTTTTTTGATAAGGCAACAACTTTGTTGTGGTTGCATCATCAGACAAACAAGATTTTGCTGCAGCATTTTATTGAAGCGTAAACAAAAAACATCAGCACAAATATATATTTACACATTATCAAAGTAAATGCAAAAAAATTTTACACCGAATAAGTTATGCCGCAATGTCTGGTAGTCAAATATAGTTGAATGCAAAAAATCATTGTTTTGTTGGAAGATTGTGTGGAAATTGTTCAGATTGTAGATGAAAGTGCACAATATGCGTTGGTCCAAATGTTAACAA
Source organism: Phallusia fumigata (assembly GCA_008931825.1). Taxonomy (NCBI): domain Eukaryota; kingdom Metazoa; phylum Chordata; class Ascidiacea; order Phlebobranchia; family Ascidiidae; genus Phallusia; species Phallusia fumigata. The sequence goes on from QXVZ01005500.1 coordinate 10,501, forward strand.
CTTCGATGTCGTTGGGGATAGTTTCTGACCAGACCGCTGCCTTCATCTTTATTTTGTGTTGACTGCATTCCATATTTGCCACTATCGGCTGGTCGCTGCATTGCTCAACAAATATCTTCTGGTACAAATGATTAACTGAAAAAAAGATTGAACGCCAAATTTGGAAATAAACGTTTTAGGATAAAGTTTCGATTTAAGCTAGAAACCAAGTTGAGTTTATGTCTGGCGTGTATCTTATTGTGCGCAAAACGGTTGCTAACATTCCAAGACACTTATCGCAGTCCAGCATGACCAGATGTAATTCTGCACAAACTTACGTGGATTGCTGACAACTTCCCGTTCAATCCCGGTTCCGTCCTCCTCAGCCCATACGATCGACATCTCGGAAGAACCGGCATGACAATCGTTCACACTTCGCTTCCAGATGTGACGCTCCGATGATTTCGGCTCCCACAGATCACGTGACTTGAATAGGTAACGGTTCGCTGCGCTCCACAAACCGAACGATCTGATCGGGTTCAGTAACATCTTGCAAGCTCTCAGCTGCGAGAACTTCCTCTTCCGACACATTTTCTTGGTTAGTGGTTCGGGCTGCAACAGAAACTCACCTCAACATCTCGCAGAAGCATATAACATCGGTACTTGATTAAAATTCGCCTCACATATTCACCGAATTTCCGAACCGATTTTGCCCCGACAAAACATTTCAATCTTTAACCGGTTTTTAACCCCGTTAGGGCCAAACAGATAAATATATCCTCAACATAAAACCAGCGCTTCCGTGTACACACACACAGGAGTTTTGATGCGTTTTTCTACGGTTTAACCCTCCACCAACGCATCACGCAACCGCTTAACCACGTTGTTTGAACCAAATTTGCGACAACATCTGAATGTTTCCGCTCAAGAAACTAA
>QXVZ01005503.1:0-25360 GCA_008931825.1 Phallusia fumigata
GATCCATGATTCTACTCGCCCTATTCGGCGTCGCTTTCATAAGTTGTGTCTCCGCCCAGATTGACACCGGCGCAGGTAAGCTTGCGCTAAGGAATTTTACTAACTCGATTTTCTATTTTACTGTTCAATCCTTAATTATTAACTGTTTACAGTTTTCGTCGTGTACAACGTCACAACAACCACTCCTGATGGGTCTGGAGGTTCTATCATATCAATCGCAAGTGTTCAAACTCTCGCCTATGGAAATTTTTCCGTCGCCAACATGTCAAGAGACACCATTGTGGCTGGGACAAACAACGACGGAAGTGAGTTGATTGTTAAAGGGTCAATTTGGAGAGATTAAAAAATAAATCGTTTTTTTCTTAGTTTCCAACGTATGCTCAACCACACTTCACCCTTGCAACACCAACGCAACATGTACAGACCGAGGGTTATCGTTAGTGGAATGCTCATGTAACAGCGGGTATAGCGACACAAGCACAACCACGTTCTCTCCTTCAGCTCTCATTCCTGCAGGAACGACCTGCTCCGGTAAGAAGTTGTTTAATAATCACCACAACAAAAAAATGCTAAAGTTGTTTAAACTAGTTAAAAAGCAAAGTAATCGTGGATGATTTTCAATTTGACTCAGCGCAAACTTTGACAAATAATTTACAAACTTCACTTTTTTGCGTAGATATCGATGAATGCGCTGGAAACACAACAGTCTGTGGGGCGGAAACTGCTTCGTGCACCAACTCACCTGGAACTTATACATGCACTTGTAACCCTGGATACCAACTTAGCGCGTCAAAGGTTTGCGAAGGTCAGTTGATTGACACTATTTCTGTACATGTGTGAGTCTACGCAAAATAATACCAGCGGACCTTGTCGTTGCAGATATTGACGAGTGCGCGAACCCCGCTTCGAACAACTGCAGCGGTAACGCTACTTGTACCAACACCGCCGGAGCTTTTACTTGTAATTGCGATGCCGGCTTTTCTGGGGATGGAGTTACATGTGCAGGTGAGAGTAAAAAATTATAGACAACCAAATTTTGAAAACGAATCAGGACAATATAAAGATTTTGCCTTTGCAAAAAAAGGTTTAATAATAATTTAAACGCACCGCTATTCTCAAGCCTTTTTTCTGCTTTAATTATTTTTTTATGTTTTGTAACAAGGTTAAAAAATTCCCTCTGTTGAGGAGTACCTAAAACCAATGTTTTGGTTTGTATTGCGTGTACATTTATCAGAACACCTACATTACAAATTCTCTGCTAACAATTTGCCAACCAATTCAACAGACATTGATGAGTGCGTGGATCTGGGATACGATTGCGGAACCGACGGTACTTGCGTTGACAACATCGGCTCCTACACTTGTACATGTAACACCGGTTACATGGTGAACGGAACCATTGACCCGATTACATGTATTGGTAAGCAAGTTACAATATAGACTTGGTCCATCAGCTACGTTTTTGTTTCACTCGTTAGTAACCTTTAAATAGTTTTTTAAAAGACATGTTTGCAAAATGAAAATTACAGTATCCCGTAAAAATAAACCAAGTTTCAATTTAAAAAAGTTAAATTAATAAGTTTCAGAGAAAATACGATTTGTTTCTTAATAATACAGACATTGATGAATGTAACGACGGAAGCCACACTTGTGACGCAAATGCAATGTGCACCAACACCAACGGCGGTTTTACATGTGCTTGCAATACTGGCTACACCGGAACAGGAATGCCTTGCACAGGTAAGCAGTACTGGACAGTTTTAAATGCTGACTATATACAAAACTGAAAATATTGATTTCATTTTAACAACACTGCATGAATGTTAATGGTTTAATAAGTACATAACATCAACGCCCTGTGGCTAGTGGAAATCTAAAAAAATTCCACCAAACTTCTAAAATTTAGGTAAATATAATTACCCCTATTGGTAATATAATGGACCAGGAGTCCCTTGCTAAAACACCAGCGCAATTTTTATTCAAACAGATATTGACGAGTGTGCCGGAGCTCATGGTTGTCATGCCAACGCAACTTGCGCCAACAACCCTGGAAGCTTCGTATGTTCATGCAACACCGGGTTTTCTGGCAACGGAACGTTTTGCGAGGGTCAGTGTTTATTTCGAATTGAAGTTTACGTCAAAGCAACGGTTTAAAACACGTGTTGTCAAAAAATGTTCTTGGCTAACTGTGCGAGCTAATTCAGTCGCATAAGCAAGTCCGAATTCCAGTAACACATATTAAGTAGATATAATGTAGTACAAGTGTAAGTTTTGCTATTTTTAATCCAAGTTGTGTGTGTACATGACAATGATTGTTAAAAAAACGAGTCTTCCGCAAAAGAAACACTTTTCACAACTTTAGAGAAAGTGCAAGTACGGCGACCACGTATGACGTAACATGGTATCAATAAACAAATGTTCTGTTCTTTTTTAGCTGCGCGAAATGAGTACGACTACCGTGCAGTAATCACCGTTTCAACTGCTGTAACATCAGGAATAAGTTCCTATGAATCCTCGGTAGGTGTGCCTTCTAGTTTTAAGCAAAGCTAGCAAGCAACATGAATAGGGGGTAAAAGGAGACGTGTTAGTGACATACTTCTTATTCTTTTAGATCAAGGATTTCATTGGCGAATTAGCGAACAGCACCGCCCTATCCTACCAAACTCTTGTAGTGACGGTTGAACAAACTGTGAGCAGCACACCGAGTCAAATCATTGTGTTACTTGCTTTTAATGGAACATCTCACAATGCAGATGACTTCACTGCTCTGCTCAAAGCTCACACAGGATCAACAATGATTGACGGTGGAACCCTTACTGGTGACGGTAAGAAGCGTTAAACATTGTCGTTTACCTCAATGGATTCATGTTACTAAGCCCGTAGGCTGTATCTTAGCGACAACCGCTCCAAAGGCGATACAATGTAGGCTCACCATGTCGCCACCAATAAACGATGGCAAAATTTAGTTATACGGCCTTAACCTAGTTCCAAATGAGCTATGTACGAAAACCTATGATAAGGTGATTGCGAACTTGCAAATTTCGCGTTACATGAACGATGCTTTTGAATTACAGATTACAACGAGTGTACAGACAACTACGGTAACTGCTCTGCGTCCGCAACTTGTACCAACACCAACGGTACTTTCTCCTGTGTCTGTTCAAGCTCCTTTGCCGATCAATCCACAAGCGGAGTTAACGGAACCATTTGCAGTGAGTCAGGTTTTCTATTTCAACTTATTTCTAAGGCACCACATCATTGTGTTCACCAGGAAAAATTTGAGGTCTTTTGTAGAATTTAGGTCAGGTCGGTGTTAATACATTAAACATCCAGGCAAAAACATATGGTTCAATTATACAGTCTGGCAGTAAGAAAACGCAAGGCAATGTATTGGTGTAAATTTTTTTACAGCTCTTGGTTACCAAGATGAAAGTTTAACAAAACCGAATTTATATGTGAAATAAAGTAAAAGGACCCTCGAATTGGAAATATCAACGCATCCAAAAGGCTACAAACTAATCGACAATTAACTGTGTTTTACAGATCAACCTGTCAACTTCACTTGCTTCTCCGACCGAGTGGAAGTGTGGGCATTGAGCAGCTTCTTTGTGAACAGCGGAGTCACCAATGTAACCGCGTTTACATTGGGAACCTGCAGTGGAAGTGACGACGGATCTGGTTACTGGAAGTTCATCGGAAGTTGCGACGGTGTAACCAATGTAAGTTAAAAGCATTTTTACAAAAGCTATAGCTTGGGCGTGGACGTTTTTTAAAACTCGGTGATCAATGCAAAGGTCTGCTAGGTCCTATATACGATCATAAAAGTAAAACTGGTGGCACAGAAGGCGTAGAAAGGCATTTTACCTTCTTGTCCCCACATCTATGTATGTTAAACAACCATCTTAATGGCGCTTTCAACACTAATACAATAACCAACATTGCCAAAAAGCTTATGCATAAACCCACTAACATTCAAGGCTCAAAGCAAAGGGAACATCTATGTTTCAAAAGTGTCATACTTAATGTTAACAGCGTGCAATTTTGTTTCCAGGCCAACTCAACACACATCTCAACCCAATGGAACTTTACTAACCGCGACCCGAATGCGACCATCGTTGTTGGATCATATTTCACTTATCCCGTGTCGTGCCTCTTCCCAACATCAGCCAACGTCACATTCAACTTCACCGCTGAGCAAAAGTAAGCACGAACTCTTGTCTACAATTTGCAATCATTACCAATAAAATTGAAAAGTCACGTAGTGCTGTATCTTTCCAAGAACACAAAGTTTTTTCAACTGAAAAGCCGATTGCAACATACAATAATTTGTTAGGATTCAAATTCAGCACGTGGAAAATTAAACAACGCTGATGTTATAAAATAAGGACGATTTGCCATAGATCCTTTTTTAGTATCACTAAACTAGGTTTACCAATAAACTGTTTTAATTAAACTGCTTTGTCATTCAGCAACATCGTCGGGACCGACCAAGAAAGCCCGTTGGCAGAGGCTCTTGATTTCCAAGGAGAGTTTTTCACAGACTCAAGCTTCAACAGTCAGTTGGCTGGTCCTGTGGGCACAGATGTACAACTCTACTTCAGGGTTAGCCACTTTTTTCAATTTTATTTTACCGTGGTGTCACGAACTGCGCCAAAACACAGCTAATTCCGTGGCGCTGCCAGGCGAGAATCAAAGTGGTAGGTTAAAAAACCCAACCTTTTGAATCAGAAAATAGCCATTTTTTGGAGGGGGTGCTTTGAAAGAATCTATATTTTTGTTGCGAAAGTCAAATTAAGATTCTGTTACGTAGAGATTGGATCCGTGGCTAAGTAGTTGCCCATAACCGTTTAGGCCCAGATTAAAACTGTCTAATGCTGATGCCCGAACCAAGAGACAGAAAAAAAGGAGAGAAAACAATATGTGTCCCCTTTGTGGGAGAGAACCCATAATATAACAATAAACGAAAGATATTCCATTGCTAANACCAACGGTACTTTCTCCTGTGTCTGTTCAAGCTCCTTTGCCGATCAATCCACAAGCGGAGTTAACGGAACCATTTGCAGTGAGTCAGGTTTTCTATTTCAACTTATTTCTAAGGCACCACATCATTGTGTTCACCAGGAAAAATTTGAGGTCTTTTGTAGAATTTAGGTCAGGTCGGTGTTAATACATTAAACATCCAGGCAAAAACATATGGTTCAATTATACAGTCTGGCAGTAAGAAAACGCAAGGCAATGTATTGGTGTAAATTTTTTTACAGCTCTTGGTTACCAAGATGAAAGTTTAACAAAACCGAATTTATATGTGAAATAAAGTAAAAGGACCCTCGAATTGGAAATATCAACGCATCCAAAAGGCTACAAACTAATCGACAAATAACTGTGTTTTACAGATCAACCTGTCAACTTCACTTGCTTCTCCGACCGAGTGGAAGTCTGGGCATTGAGCAGCTTCTTTGTGAACAGCGGAGTCACCAATGTAACCGCGTTTACATTGGGAACCTGCAGTGGAAGTGACGACGGATCTGGTTACTGGAAGTTCATCGGAAGTTGCGACGGTGTAACCAATGTAAGTTAAAAGCATTTTTACAAAAGCTATAGCTTGGGCGTGGACGTTTTTTAAAACTCGATGATCAATGCAAAGGTCTGCTAGGTCCTATATACGATCATAAGTAAAACTGGTGGCACAGAAGGCGTAGAAAGGCATTTTACCTTCTTGTCCCCACATCTATGTATGTTAAACAACCATCTTAATGGCGCTTTCAACACTAATACAATAACCAACATTGCCAAAAAGCTTATGCATAAACCCACTAACATTCAAGGCTCAAAGCAAAGGGAACATCTATGTTTCAAAAGTGTCATACTTAATGTTAACAGCGTGCAATTTTGTTTCCAGGCCAACTCAACACACATCTCAACCCAATGGAACTTTACTAACCGCGACCCGAATGCGACCATCGTTGTTGGATCATATTTCACTTATCCCGTGTCGTGCCTCTTCCCAACATCAGCCAACGTCACATTCAACTTCACCGCTGAGCAAAAGTAAGCACGAACTCTTGTCTACAATTTGCAATCATTACCAATAAAATTGAAAAGTCACGTAGTGCTGTATCTTTCCAAGAACACAAAGTTTTTTCAACTGAAAAGCCGATTGCAACATACAATAATTTGTTAGGATTCAAATTCAGCACGTGGAAAATTAAACAACGCTGATGTTATAAAATAAGGACGATTTGCCATAGATCCTTTTTTAGTATCACTAAACTAGGTTTACCAATAAACTGTTTTAATTAAACTGCTTTGTCATTCAGCAACATCGTCGGGACCGACCAAGAAAGCCCGTTGGCAGAGGCTCTTGATTTCCAAGGAGAGTTTTTCACAGACTCAAGCTTCAACAGTCAGTTGGCTGGTCCTGTGGGCACAGATGTACAACTCTACTTCAGGGTTAGCCACTTTTTTCAATTTTATTTTACCGTGGTGTCACGAACTGCGCCAAAACACAGCTAATTCCGTGGCGTTGCCAGGCGAGAATCAAAGTGGTAGGTTAAAAAACCCAACCTTTTGAATCAGAAAATAGCCATTTTTTGGAGGGGGTGCTTTGAAAGAATCTATATTTTTGTTGCGAAAGTCAAATTAGGATTCTGTTACGTAGAGATTGGATCCGTGGCTAAGTAGTTGCCCATAACCGTTTAGGCCAAGATTAAAACTGTCTAATGCTGATGCCCGAACCAAGAGACAGAAAAAAAGGAGAGAAAACAATATGTGTCCCCTTTGTGGGAGAGAACCCATAATATAACAAGAAACGAAAGATATTCCATTGCTAATTATTTATATTAGTGTCATCTTTTCTAAACAGTGTTTTGTTTTCGTAGATGCAAGCCAGGACCACTCTCAACCCAAACCTTCGTCTCCGTTGCGAAAATTTGAGATCGTCTTCAGCAACAAACCCAAGTAGCTTCATTGATCTTATGAGGTAAGATTTCCACAAACTTTGAAAAACTGATACAATCAACAGAGGACAGTTATTTGCCAAAACACACATTTCCTTGTACTTGTGATCCCTTGTGCTAATGTTAAATTAGGGTGGCCATATCAGTTTAAATTCGGTGAACAATGAAGGTTCTGGCGTCAAATCGTGGGTGAAAAATGACAAAAAGACAACTGCTGCCATGGTAACCTTTAAAGGCATTCTTAACAGCGGAGGTACATTGGCAATACCCTCTTTATACTAAGATTCATTCAAATGCCTCACGACACCAGACACCAATTCACGCACCCTCTTCATACAACATTAATCAATATCAAAACGTTTCAGTGGTGGCTGCCCGGTTGCTGTGACGCCCTCAAACGCTCCCCTTCGAAACACCCTGAACGTCATCGGCAACGGAAATGGTGCTCGTATTGACATCGGTTTCTCGTCGCATTTCCACGGTTCGAGCACAACAACAACCATCTCAGCTCATATTGTCGTCTGCAGTGCGACGGGAGGCGCATCGTGTGAACCAAGTGGTGTAAGTTCAACACAGTTTTTAGCCCCGTTTACATAGTGCGTTTTCGTGGTCTTGGTCTGCTTCTTAGTGGGTCAACTCTAATTATTCATAGTAGGGAGGTATATGGGATAAACTAATTCCCAAAGATGGTAACTTCCTGCAAATTTACAAGCACGCTTAAAACGAAGCTGCAATGTTTAATATATATACGAATTTTTTCTGCTAATAAGATTTATCCAAAAACATAATCATAAAATAATAATGATATTTGACTGTCCTAATGTTCAAATTTGATTTTTAGTGCACATCTGGCCGAAGGAGAAGATCCGCTATCATCGTGAGGGCGAAACGACAAGAGGAGGAAGTGGAAGCTGAAGTGACGGCTTCGTTCCAAAGAGACCCAGGTATGATTTTATGCAGCTGCAAACATTACCAATACCATATCTATTGGAATGACAAAGATTTGAGACGGCTGTAAAGTAACAATGTGACGCCGTAACTGCAACCTAGTTGTGATCTTACATTTCAAATATTGTTATATCTCGCAGAGGATGCATGCAACAAGAACTGCGGCTTGGGAATTTGTGTGCTTGATGCCATCAACACTCAGCAATGCGTCTGCACCCAACAAACCATCAAGACAGCTGACGGATTTTGCGGTAAGTTTTCTTGGTAAAATAGTTAAAATCTGGCAGTAAGACAACGCACACTATACCAGGTGTGGCCAACGCGTTGTTAGTCTCGTCTTAACCGGTCACGTCTGATTTTGTGTTGTCTTCACGAGATTTTTAACAATAGCTTATTTACGTGTCTGCTTTGCTACCGCATTTAATGACTCGCCGCACCCAACTTCCAAAATTTGCCATACGTCAATGGTTCTTAAGACTTTGTTACCGACAAGTTGATCGTCCATTGTTAAAAAAACTCTTGTCAAATCCATGAGTTGGACACCCCTGCACTGTATTGATACAGATAAACCAGTGTCTGAATTGCACTTAAACACAATACTTGCAATACTTGTCGTTATTTTACAGTTGCCAACGGCCCCGGAACTCCAGTGGCAACAACAGAAGATCAAACCACTTTGTGGATCTTGGTCGGACTGGCAGTGGCTCTGATCCTGCTCATAGCAGTCGCCATTGCTGTCTTCGCGTTCAAACGGCAACGAGTAAACGGAAAAGACTACGAACTGAACTACGTAAACACCAACGCCATCAGCAAGTAATTGCTGACAAATTTCAAGATTGTTATCTCAAGCTTTCGGTCTTCAAATGTACTCAGGCTCCACTTTAATATTTTCTTATTATATATTCACACACACTATAACCCAGCGCGCTTTTGAAATCATTTAACACCGCAATTTTGTTTATTTAAACGGCGAAATAATATATATCAAAGCTTTGGCAAAGTAGAGGCAACGTACTATCGTTAACTGCAGCACAAATTAAGAGTAAATTCGCGAGAGAGATTTCGCTGTGCATACTTGCAACTATGACGATGAGAAGACAGAACCTTCTCTATAGTTCCTTTTTACGTTCGCTGCTGGCAGTACCTTCAAGCCATTAACGACAACAATCTCGCAAGCATAATCTGCCCACAACAGCACCAGCCCGTCCAACAAGCGGAAATTCCCAGTATTAACTCTTTTAAATAATTCGGTAGAACTGTTTGCGGCCTTCCAAGGCATGTTGCCTAGCTTCCACATGCATTTTAATGTCGATATCCAAGTTGTGTAGCTTTTGTGCACTCGCAAATTTGTGCCCTTACTGCTATTTTCCAATTCGTTTTGAAACTCTATACTGTTTATTTCAATGCCAAACCATGCTCAAGAAAACCATCGTGTAATAACTCATTGACTAAGAAACCTAACCTCTAAATGTATTTCTTGCAAACTTCACGTTCCTTTTCTCACAAAGCCGAGTAACTGCTGAAACCTTCAGAACCCTGCAGGTTCTGAAAAACAAGCTCTTTGCCTGTGGTGACAATTGACCTAACACCTGGCGATACAACTTTGAATAAATTAAAACTTGACGAGGTATCCCTGAACGGGGTCTAACGGAAAAAAACGGAGGGGAGAAAGAAATGCTTTACGAATTTCAAAGTTGCCTTGTCAGATGTGAGCGACTCATGGACCATGGCAATCAGCTTACTATGATGCAGCTCGTGCTTCTACTTTTTCTTATGCAACGAACGTGTATCAAATGCCTATATTCAACATTATATTACCTATTACCGTAGCAACTTCGCCAAGCCGCCGACCAACGTACGGCCAACGCGTGTTGTAGTGAACTGTATAAGCACATGTTTAGCGGGTGGTGAATGTATGTGCGCAAAAAGAAATAAACTAGAAAAACAAAACTGTTTGTATTCGTATTCAGCGTCAAGTTACCCAGTAAAAAGAGAACAATATACGACCGCTATATCAAGAGCATTTGGTTTTGGAAATGTCAACAGCGTTAAAGTGATTAGGTTAGTTTTGACTCTGAATGGAATTTCAAGCAACCTAGGGTCGCACTAAGCCAGAAGAGCTAATTTTGCCAGTCGGGAAGGGCGTGGTTGCCATGGACGGTTGTCATGTATCAGGGCATTGACGTCTGTGCATTGATGGCGAAATAAGCAGAGGTCTGCGGCGCTTGTTGTCAACGGTAGTTTATCCCAGAAGGGAAACCTTGATGAAATCTGGCACTACACACCTTTGATTAGGTTTGACGACGGAAATTTGCTTTGATATTTTAAAAGATTTTCTGATTTGAATACACCGTTTGATAAAACAGAAACAACTTCAAAATGACCGCCGAAATTAGTGTAGAACATGTAGGAGAAAACTCCCGCTAAATAAGTAATTCAATTAGCAGTTTGGTTTGCTGCTTCTATAAGCGTCTCAGGTTTTAATATTGGTTTGCGATACACGCTTGGCAACAAAGGACAGAAATTTACTTACAAATATAAAAATAACTGCAAAGTATACCTTTGACAACTGAAATGAAAAAATAGCGTGGGCTGACCTATGAAACGATGAAGGTATTTTAAATCGGAAAACAACAAAATCACAAAGGAAAAGGTTAACAAAACAGTTACAGCTTGCCCCGAGTCATGGAAAAAAGGTTAACTGTCCTGCGACACGGCGGGATTGAGATTCGGGCGTGTCAAGGTTTTCCACAATTCGGCGCTCCAGGAAAAAAGGAACAATTTTGGATGAGGCCCCAACAAAAAGCAGAATAATCATGGGTGTCAACCTTTTTTGTCGGCCTGAGGTAAGAGCCAAGCGCCAACGCTATAAAAACTCCGTTTTGGGGATTTTGCCCAGTAGTTTAGATAAGGGGCATTGTTGACAGGGTGTAAAAGAAAAATGGCTCAGTACTTGCCCAGCCGGACTTGCAAGAGATTGTATAGTAACCAACTATGTGTTTGTTTTGGTAAAACGTTTTTAGGGCAATAAGCTTTGGCCAAAACTTTGATTAAAAAAGGAGAAGCGAACGAACGCTATGAAATCCCTGATTACTCTCGCCCTGTTCGGCGTCGCCTTCCTCGGCTGCGTCTCCGCCCAGATTGATTCCGACGCAGGTAAGCTTGTGTTTGAGTTGTTTTGTTGCAAAAAAGGTCGGCTCGACTCTCTATTCGCATTTGGCACCAACCCTTGGTGTGGGTCGCAAAAACCGGGTGTGGAAATCAAGAATGTCACCACTGGATTTCCTGTTCTGGCGCAACAACTAAGGCATCTCTGAACTTTCTGCCTTTCATAGTTTAAAACTAGGAAAGGGCTTTAGAGCAAACAAAAATCGCAAAAAAATCCATGTGAGCCAAAATTGGTTCACTCCTCCAGACGTAAGAATAACGATGTGAGCGCAAAAAGAAATTAGAATCTAAAATATTTTTTTTACAGTTTTCGTCGTGTACAACGTCACAACAACCACTCCGGATGGGTCCGGGGTTCCTATCACAACAATCGCAAGTGTTCAAACTCTCGCCTACGGAAACCTGACCGTCGCCACCAATTCAAGGGACACCATTGTGGCTGGGACAAACGCCGAAGGACGTAAGTTAAATATTTTCAAAAAATAGTCAAATAAACTGTTCTTTATCTGTGATTTGATTTTAGTTTCCAACGTATGCTCAACCACACTCCACCCTTGCGACACCAACGCATCAGCATGCACGGACCGAGGGTTATCGTTGGTGGAATGCTCATGTAACACCGGTTATAACGACACAAGCACAAGCACGTTCTCTCCTTCATCTCTTATTCCAGCAGGAACGACCTGCTCAGGTAAGAAGTTGTTTAATAATCACCATCAAAAAATGTTTGCTTCAGACCGAGGGTTCTCGTTGGTGGATTGTCAGTGCAACAGCAGTTTTAGCGACACAAGCACATTAACGTTTTTCGGGTCAATCGTTCCACCTCGAACCAGCTGCACTAGTTAGATTTTATACGTGTGACAAAGTTTGACATTTTTGATAATTTTCTCATAAAAATCGTTAACCAATAGACAAGAAAGGCCGCTCAAAAGTAGCCGTCGAAAATAATTTACTTCAGGGCTTCATTTACAGCTTATCTCCGAACAGCAACTCATAAAAAATAATGTTTTTTAGATATCAACGAATGCTCGGGAAATACAACCGTCTGTGGGACCCACACTGACCAATGCATCAACACTCCAGGGTCATTCACTTGCAACTGCACAGTTGGATACGAACTAAGCTCTGCAAAGGTTTGCTTAGGTCAGTTCCCTAACGTTGCTTCACACATGTGTGCGTTGTAGAATTGTAACTGGTAAAATTATCGTTGCAGATATTGATGAGTGCGCAAATGCAACTTTGAACAACTGCCACACTAATGCTACTTGTACCAACACAGATGGTAGTTTCTCGTGCGCTTGCAATGCAGGCCTAACTGGAGACGGAGTAACATCTTGCGCTGGTAAGGCTACAGTTAATGAGCTGCACAAAAAGTTATCCTTGCAATTTTACCAACATTCGCATATTATTACAATACCTGATTAGGACCTAATTTTTATAAAACTCATCGCCAACTTTTTTCCCATCGCCAACCAGGTTCAACTTAACGCGCAAAAATTTTGCTCAAAACAAAGTTTCCAGTTTATACTGTCTATAATTTTTTGCCGTTGCGCGCTTTACAAATTCTCTGTTTCAACTTTTGCAAACCGACGCTACAGATTTCAATGAGTGCGTGGATTTTGGATACGATTGCGGAACGAACGGAACTTGCGTTGACAATATCGGCTCCTACACTTGTACCTGTGACGCTGGTTACAAAGTGAATGGAACCTTGGACCCAATCACTTGTATAGGTGAGTAACAAAAATGGTAACAGTATAATTCAATCGGCGCTTTGGAGTAAAGGGTAAAACGACATCTGATTTTTGTGTCTTTGCTAATTGATACCTACAAACAGCCTACACAGAGATCCGTATGGAAACTCGCGACCAAAAAAATAGCAAAATCCCGCCCTTCAGGTTGCGTAGAAGTGAAAAATGNAGAAATAAACCGTTTCTTAATCGTTGCTGAGGTGGTCAATGCCATTAAACACCAGTAGTGTTGATGTCAAATGAACGCCACATATACTAATGGTGTGCTTTGATTCCTACAGATCATCAACTATTTTAATAGTCTTGCAAGCGGCTCCACCTTCTTCTTCGGAAGCATATCAGCCACGGTTGAAAGAGTAGACACTACCATAATTATCATAGAAATTTGTTTTAATGAAACATCACACGATGCAAACGGCATTACAGAACTTCTAAGATCTAATCCACCATCCCAAAATATCAGTGGGGGCAACTTTACTGGTGACGGTAAGAGATGTTTAGTTTTTCTTACTTCTAATAGGCCAAAACATATAGTTTACGCATTCAAACAAGAATAATTTAGGCTTGTTGGATATCGTCAAAATCAACAAAGATCCAGAAACAACATTAGATTACAAAACTTGCTCCAAGAGGAACAGTTGTGATTGTGATTACTTCCCAAAGAAATGCTTAATCCAACGTGTTATGATTAAATATTGCAGATTTCGATGAGTGCGCGGACAATTACGGCAACTGCTCTGCGTCCGCAACTTGCACGAACACAAACGGAAGTTTCACCTGCGCTTGTCCAAGCTCCCTAATCGATCAATCCACAAGCGGAGTTAGCGGAACCATTTGCTGTGAGATTTTTGTTTGTTTGTTACAAATCAATATTACAACCTAAGACTTAGACTTAGAACAAAGAACTGGAACTTTAGGTCATCTGTATTTGTAAATAGATAAGGTAGAAAAGGTCTTCGTCTTTCCCTAAAATATAGTCGTAATATTATTGCTTCCAAAAGGCCACAACCTAAACGACAAACGATTGTGTTTTACAGCACAACCTGTTAACTTCACTTGCTTCTCTGACCGAGTGGAAGTTTGGGCTTGGAGCAGTTTCTTTGTAAGCAACGGAGTTACCAACGTGACCGAGTTAACATTGGGATCATGCAGTGGAAGTGACGACGGATCAGGTTACTGGAAGTTCATCGGAAGTTGCGATGGAATAACCGACGTAAGTTAAAGAGCAGGTTTTGAAAAATATAGCAAAGACCGAAGGTATGTTGACATTTCTACTCAACACAACTTCGTGTATGGCAATCCTGGGGTTTTGAAAAGTCTAACCTGTGTTCGTAGTCAGCACATCAAAGTAAACGAAATAAACGAGCATACGAAAGATTTTTTACTGTTTATTTCGGTATCTATCAACACGAAACATCAGTGCTAACAGCGCTACCCGTAATTATGCGCGGAACAAATTTCTACAGCCAAAGACAGACGTACTGATTTTTGTCGGTAAAGTACCAGGCAGCCACCTAATACCAACAACGCGCTTCTTACTTTCCAGGCAAACTCAACGCACATCTCAACTCAATGGAATTTGACTAATCACGACCCAAATGCGACCATCGTTGTTGGATCAATTCTTACTTATCCCGTGTCGTGCCTCTTCCCAACATCAGCCAACGTTACTTTCAACTTCACTGCTGAACAAGAGTAAGTGTTTACTACCGGCCCGCTGCGTCCGACGTAATGAGTCTACATCAGAAAACTGAGCACAGACATTTAAACACACAAAGCGGAATAGGTTTTGCACCGTACTTTTGCATAAATATTGGTCTTTAAAGTTGTCTCATGAAAGGTTATCTGAGTTATCAGGGTGCGATTGTGGTGTGAGAAAAGATGTTTAGATTGTTATTTCGAAGACCAAAATAACAACTTTTGAACGGCAATGCCGTTGAAAAGCAAGTAAGCTTTTACCGTTCTACGCACTTAACCTTTCAACAAGTTGTTTTGTAGTAACATCGTCGGAGAGAACCAAGAAGGCTCGTTGGACCAGGCTCTCGAATTCACTGGAAAGTTTTCCACAGACGAAAACGCCGTCAACCTAGTGACTGGGCCTGTTAGCACCAGCACTCGTCTGTACTTATGGGTAAGTTATCTTTTCTATATGCATCTCGGAGTTTCGACACTTCAACGGTCGACAACTAGTTTAACACAAAATTCTCTTGCTGAACGCACTGTGCGGCGGCCAATATGTTGTTGAGATAGTTGTGTGTAGAATTATCGTTAACCATGTAGTTTCGTTTCAACGCGATAAACGATAACAATGTTAAGATTTGGAACACTAAACACAGATCTGTTCATAGCTCTTTACAAATATATTGACCCAAAGAGTTCTTATAAGCGACATGCTTTATTTATCAAACGTTTCGGCAATAACTTTTGGCGTGATCAGTTGCCGAAAGCTCTCATGAATAAAGGTAAAGCACGTCGCTTTTAGAAACTATTTGGGTCAGTATATTTGTAATAAGAGTGATGTCTACGTTGTCTGTAGAACCTTCGCAAATCTAGTTTCTGCTTCAGAGGGGTAAATCAAAACAATGTTAACGTCAAGTGACACGACAAGGGCGATATTTACAGTCAGCTAAAGTATGAACTGAAAAATTGGTTTTGGGGTCGGGTCGTTTTTACAGGTCATCTTATTTTGTGCAGATACAACCGACCACACCCCTAAACCCGAATCTTCGACTTGTTTCCCAAAGCTTAAGATCATATGCGGCAACGGACTCCGGCAATTACATTGAACTTATCAGGTAAAATATCTACAAAACCCGACTGCACGAACCAATTAAAACGAAAGCATGCAAAAGGAAGACACCTAGGTCTTTATTTATGTTTTCAAAAAGACAATTTTTTAGTGTAAATACTAGCATATAAATGCTAAAATAAAGTCGCCCGAAACTCCAATATCATGCTTTAAAGTAAACGTATTTGGCATAAACCTGCGTATTGATACGGCGGCAAATTCTCATGACGTAACGCTACAAATACCAAACAAAACACAAAAGTGTCTTAGAAAAATACTAAAACACAAACGAAGACTTAAACAACAAAAACGTGTAGTTCTATGCAGATTTACGCTTCTGCTTTTTTTTAAATTTCACTCGATGCATTTTAGTGGTGGATGCCCGGTTGCCACAACCTCAACCAACCGCGTCCTGCGAGACACTCTGATCGTGGTAAAAAATGGAATCGGCGACAAGATTGTCATTGCATTCACGGCCCATTTTTACGGTTCGAGCACAACGACAGTAGTATCACTTCACCTTGTGGTCTGCATTGAGACTGGAGGGGCGTCATGCGCACCAAGTGTAAGTGTCAATGTTCGCAGCTATATATCTTAGTCCTATTTACAAGTTCATTTTATCACATATCATCTACAAACAGTAATGAATGATAAACTTATAAAGTCTCTGCCGGCAAAAGTATATTTGCGTAGCAGCCCTAAAAACCCATCGAAAGACGACCGGATAAGGACGTCGAAACCTCTATACAATGCCTGTCTGCACCTGTTTAACATATACGATGTCGTAAACTCATTTCGAGTAGGCTTCCTTTCCATACCTATGCCCGTGTTGCCCTGAGAAAGCGTCCTCAAAGTTTTAAGGTTTTTCACTTACATTTTCGACGAACTTACCTAAAAACATTTTTTAAATGAGATGAGAAAAAAATTTTTGAGCAACGTTACCGCGTTAGATGAGCGTGAGCCCAAAAGTAGCCTTTTTCGCATGAGTGAAAGCAACCCAAAATACATGATCATGTACATTATTCGATATCTGATATTAGTGCACACCTGGACGAAGAAGACGGTCCTCTGTCATCGTGAGGGCGAAACGACAAGAGGAGGAAGTGGAAGCAGAAGTACGGACTGCGTTCCAAAGAGACCCAGGTAAAGATTTTCTGCAGCTACAAACATCACCAATGCACTTCCCTTAACAAACAGTAGGATACTTATTACCATTTAACTGCACAAAATGTTGCGGTGCAAGACCCCTACGTCTAAATTCATTTGTTCATTTGCAGAGGATGCATGCAACAGGAGCTGCGGCTTGGGAATTTGTGTGCTTGACGCTATCAACACTCAGCAATGCGTCTGCACCCAACAAACCATCAAGACAGTCGACGGAATATGCGGTAAGGTTACGTAATGAACCAAAACGACACAAAGTATAAAAAACCGCACATTCGCGGTGAAAAAGTTAGAACCTGTAGTTGGCGATCATTAGGTAAAACAGTTAGCAAGTGAAGCACCGGACCTGGGAGCTATTGTAAGTGGTTTCAACAAACCATACAGTTTCACAATATTTATTGTTTTGAAGTTCCCAACGAACCCGAAACTCCAGCGGCAACAACAGAAGATCGAACCACTTTATGGGTCTTGGTCGGACTTGCAACGGCTCTGATCCTGCTCATAGCAGTTGCCATTGCTGTCTTCGCTTTCAAGCGGCGAGTGGCAGATGGAAAAGACTTCTAAATGAACTACATGAACGCCAACGCCATCGACAATTATTTGCTGTTGATGTTATCTCAAACAAGAGCTGTTATCTCAAACTTTCAGTCTTTAAATATGCTTGAACATTTCTGCAATCGTTCATAATACATAATATGTAGTCTAGCCTTGCTTTAGAAGTTAATGACACTAATGCTTTCTTCATTTGAACGGACAAATACCGTATCACGGCATTGGCAATGTTAAGGCAACGTATACTATCGTTAGATGCAGAACTTGATGTGTGCGCTCACTGCCAATTACTTCACAAACATTCACCGTCAAATAACCCATTGACCGGTCAGGAAAACTTCCTGATTTCTTTGCACATCTCATTCTTAAAAAATGCAGTGAAATGTCGGTAGCTGCTGAAACCCATGGGTCTGCAACGAGACTGTGGGATACAAGCTAATTGCCTATGACTACCACCGATCTAACATCTGAAGATGTAACTTTGATTTTCGAAAAAAAAACAATGTGACAAGGTGTCACCAAAACATGGAATCTGACGAAAAACGGAGAGGAGAGAAGAATGATTTACGAATTTCAAAGTTGCCTTATCAGATGTTAGCGACTCATGGGCCATGGCAATCAGCTTACTATGATGCAGCACGTGCTTCTACTTTTTCTTGTGTAAATGTGTCAAAAACCTATATTTAACAACGTAAAAATATAAACGTCAACCAAAGAACGCCCACCACGAGTAATAGTGGAATGTATAAGCCTACAGATGGGACGGCGCATGTAAGTGCCCATAAAAAATAAACCAGAAAATCAAAACTGTTTTCGACTGTGTTTAACAAGTCAGCCTAACATAAAGATTAATATACACGTGCTCTATAACGAGTATTAAGCTGCTTGAACATAGTTGTACATAAGGCCGTGTGGAAATCTAAACTTGGGTTTAGTTCAAAAAAAATTAAAAAAAAACGACTGACCTTAAAGTGTGTCGAAACAAACATTTTACAAGTCAATCAATAATCCAACTCTGGTTAGTTTGACAACAGTATAAAACAAAGTCGAATCGAGTGGTGTTTTAATGTAATGTTAATCACGAAACCCTGCTTTATTTTAGTACATCTCAATATTGTTTACTTCACTAAACGTAAAAAATGATGGTGTTTCATGTTTTTAAGTTAGGCTGAAGAGACATGTTGATAGCGAGTAACCAAACGCAAGGAATAGCCAAAGTCAGTTCGAGTTGTATTCGAATGTAATGCACGAAAACCAGACTATTTTAGTATATGTCTGGGTGTAAAAATGCGTGTATTCCAAGTCTCAAGTTTGGCTGGGCAAATACAAGCCAAAAGCGCGTAACCAAACGAAAAAGCTTGCAACGAAAACCAAAATGCTAAATATACATTTAATATTCGCGTGATAGCCTCTAATCCCTATTCATCACATATCAAGAGCGGAGCGAAATCGTGCCCGGAAAGCCGAGACTAGCAGCTTTACGTAGGACATTATGTATAAGGGCAGGGTTTTCACGCCCTTGCTGCTCGAGTGGTTCTGTAAATCATCTTGATCGTTTATCCAAACAGACTATTCGAGTGCAGCCAAGTTTGGAAAGATATTCAATACTGTTGACATAGGGTGACATTCAATTGAGATCTACCCTGTGTGGTATATTGATTGCATCATTTATACCGAAAATCGGTTGGATTTTGCGGAGCTGGCACAAATAAATGTCGAGAATATATTTTGAAACAACAGGCAAGGTAACTGGGGTATGGCAATGCTGATGAAAATATTGTAAGCCATGAACATTTAAGTAACCTAATAACGTACGCCATGCACCGTTTGCTTAAAATGTTTACGCAAAACGCAACNAGATAAGAAAAAGTGCATCTAGATCAGCATATAGAACCATACTGTAAACAGACAATTAAATTTGCTATAGCATAGGCCATGGTGCAAATAACACCAAAAACTCTAAAAATATCAAAAAGAGTGCACGACTTTTCACGGACAGGCCGAGGACACTGCGTGCAATATATATTGAGTCTGTCACAAAAGAAGCAATGCAGGAACCCATGTTTTTTTTAAACAGTTGAAACCACAAACCACACCTGTGTAGGTTCAAGCCAACTTGGAAACGACAGAACGGTTGCAATACTTTCAGCAAGACGCCTGCGAAAAATGTGCTCATATTTCTCACGACGCCTATTCAAAAAACGGTACCATATTTACCACACAATCAGTAACGGTTTATTTCATATAATTGGCCGCAATCAACGGTTTATTATTCTATCATTGTGTATGGAAAGTACCATGCCTTCGCAAAAGTCAAGCTGCGTGCACCAAAAATTACAAAATAGCATCCCTACCACATAGTTAGTAATGGTTTATTTCAGATAGTTAGTAGTCAATGGTCATATTGTATGGTTACCACTCTAACAGCGCGACTGGAAAGCACCGAGGGTTCGCAGAAGGCGAGCAGCGTGACTTGGGCATTATATCGCCATCGCACATAGCAATTTTATTCGCGCAACATTGAGGTTATCTTACCGAGCGTAAAATTTCACGGTTGCGGCTTGCCGACCTCTGCAGACAGTGCATGAAGTCGAGACGGAGCTACGGAAATTTTAGACTTAGTGTCAGATAGATGTTGGGACGTAAGGGCTGACGACATTTATATATGCTATGCAGTTTATACTGAACAAGTTTAAACAATACTTTAGAATTTTAAACACCGATCTGTTCACAAAAATTTGCTGGCCCAAATAGTTCTTTGAAGCGACATGCGTTATACATCAAACGTTTCGCAAATAAAGCATGCCACTAGAAATAAGGCTTGCACCAGACAAGTATTTATGCACGTAAGTGCGGAAACGAGACGAGGCGCAAACAGTAAAGAGGGACGTTTAGACAAATCCGCTCGTTCAGCAAAAGTGTATCAAAAAGCTTGCAACATATTTGAAGTAGATACATAAAGTTTCATTAGTAAACCTTGTTTAACTTTGCAGGCCTTTGTTGACATACTACGTATATCAATACTGTGTAAAGCTGTAACTTTTTCGGTCATGGCAAACAAGATGATTATCCTCATCGCATTGGCTATCCTAGGGTTCGAAAACCTTGGTATGTTCGGTAAGTTTTTGTCTTAGATCTGAATTTACTGCGAAGACAATTTCCTGACTTGCTATGACGATGGTAAAAATATATTTGCTAACATGACCGTGTAAAATAATAACGCTTAAACGTATTTAAAACTTGGTATTACGAAATGCAACGTGGTTTTGGTTGGCCGAGTATGGTTTATGTATCGCCGTAGTTCTCGAACTGTACGTCGCGAAGCCCTGGTGCGCTGTTTTAATTTTCCAAAGGCGTCACACAATAATTACGCGTGGTTGCTTTTTGTTTTTATATCGATAAAACAACTTTGATAATAAGCTTTTGTTAAATTCTTGTCAAACGTCTAACCAAACTTTCGTCGCATCGGAAGATGTTTGAGAAACACTGACGTGAATTTTTTAATTTGAAAAGTAATGTCCAAAGTCTAATAACAAACCAAATAAAACACAAGCGTTCAATTTTTCACAGTTTAAAAAAATACCAGCTACGGTGTCAAATGAATGTAAACGTTTTTGACAATTTGATGTTTCTTTGTTTCTTTTAAAGCAGCAAAGCGTGTATACTGGCAATGACAGGGTGAAGTTCACTCCAAAATATTCGCTAGAACATTACACTTTCGGTTTCGGCCATATTTATACGGTGTTTGTACCAAATACTTGGCTGGATTTTTTTCGGCCAGTACGATTTATTACAAACTAAAACCAACCAACAGGCAGGATTGTCCATCTATTTCAAAATACAAATCTATACTGCTATGTACTATTTAATCCCGTTTATGGCAGTATTAAAAATCGAAGATATTAAGTTTTGAAATCGCAGAACCAATACATTTGCCCAAAAAACAGCGACGTGATATGTAAAAAAACAAATTTCCTGCAACAAATTGCGTTGATTTACACTTGGTCAAATACATTTGATATTTTTGTAAGCCAACAATTTAGTAGGCAAACCCCACACCTTGCTTCAAATTACCATATTGGACGCTCGAATGCACTACAACGCGAATCGGCTTCAAAGTAAACAACATAAAATGTAGGAAAGTTTTAAGTGACGATGTTACCTCGTAGGTGGTAAACGCAATTTTGAAAAGGCGGCAAATAGGTATTGAGTTTTTAAGCCAAATAGGAAGGGTTGGGCCCTATATAATGGCAGGGCTTTTACCGTTTCGTAACTTTTCAATGGTGCGCTGAATGCTGCAAATATTTAAAAGCAACAACTATTCAAGCTCACGTTCCGACGAGCGTTAAAGCTGCACGATTGGCATTCTATGAGCTTCGTCAATGTATTTTTAAAAATAGGCGAATTTGAACTTACGTAACGAATTACGAGCACCACTTATGGTTTACTAAAAAACAGGATCCCATATATCCCATATTTACGAAAACCTTTAAGATCTAGATGCTAAAATTGCAGACATTCGAACATTTGTTCATGTATTTTCGGACAAGACCGGGAAAATCGCGACACTGGCAATCGCAGAATTTAACCTTACGCCATTGGCAAGATTCCACACCAATCTGCAAATTACAAACAAGCGATACCGGTGTACTTGCTGTTTACGTTTTATTCGCAAGCAAAATTTTTTTAAACTAACACAGCGACGTCCTCGCGCGTCGTTTTAATTTCCCAAGGACATCGCACAATAACGTAGATAAACTTTTTGCAAATTCAACGGCTTTATTAAAATCCGTCGAAAGCCCAACTAACTTTTCCAAATCATTAAAAAAAGTTTCCCAAACAACTAAACATCATAATTTATCTCTATACAGCCGAAGCCACCTACGCGTACCAGTACAGGGCTCTTTTCACTGTGGCGGGACCTGTGGACGGAGATGTGACTTCCCGCCAAGCTGACATTACAAACTCGGTAAGATTTATTTCATAAACTTATCCTTTGCAGGGTTTCCAACTATGTTTGGAAGAGCTTGTGTGTTGAAGGTGTTTTTTATACGGTAAGAATGCTCTATAATGCAATGCGGTATTAACTTCAATGTACAATGGTGAATTGCACGTATATTCAATTTTGGGATCAGTACTGAACCATTTGTGCATAGTAGACCAACGATAACGGCATTCTCATGTATTAACAATACGCCAGGCCTGCAAGGAGCCTAATACCGAATCAGATTTGGCCTTCCAAGCATTTAGCATTATTAAATAAAAGTATTGCACTGGTCTCAATTAGAGAAGTCGGCATTCAAAAAATTCTGTGCACCTCAGTCAAATTGCAGACAAGCTTTTAAACAAAAAAAAGTAAATTACGATTTCCTCAGACGACTGCGATGAAATAAATACAACGACATGAGCCTTGTAAAAAACTCGAGGGTGATCAACCTTTAATAAGAAGATACAAGCCAACACAACTAAAATTGTGTACTTAAGCTTATCACTCAACAGTAAATCTCTTATCATCGTCGCACCTCTCACTTAAAATCACTTTACACAGGTCGGATTAATTCTTGACGAGTTCGTAGCGGCTGGAACCGGCTTTAACTACACTCTGGCGAATTCAACCTTAGAAAAGCTCACATCCGGGACACCATCTGAACTGGTGGTGAATTTGGATTTCAGCTTTGTGACACACAATCAAACCGGCTTTACCGATATCATGACAAGATTCTCAATCGTCACTCAGATCAATGCTAGCAGCGTGACAGCTTCAGGTAAGTGCAATGTTCCGTATGAAGCAGTGCTTAAACCAACAGGGTTGCGTGAAAGGTTCTCTTGTGGGGACAAAATGAAGAAAACTGCATATTGGCAAAAATAAGGGGACAAATACAAGACAGTAACCTAATCCAATTCAAACAAAATATTTCGACTTCATCTTTTTGAGGAAATAAACGTCAACTTACGCAAAACAAAAAGTTAGAAGTCTCGTTTACAAAATTTGTACATGTTTATTATTTTAACAGTGCTTACTGACAGTAGTATGATAGTAGTATTGTAATTTTCTTTGATAATTGTCATAACTCATCATTTCTTTTCAGATTTTGACGAATGTGCCAACAATTGTGACGACTGTTCGGAAAATGCGAACTGTATCAACACTTTAGGAAGCTTTAACTGTGTCTGCAAAGAATCTTACCTTGACCAATCAACGAGTGGCAATAACGGAACCATTTGCGGTACGTGCAGAATTTTAAATAATCAATAAGCAACTCAGCAAAATACGTGGACCCTCCTCAGTATGATATGTCACCACTATTAGGTTTTCTACTCTTGGAACTTTGAGCATAAAAGTAAAAACAACCCAACGATACCCAGTAGGAATGTAAGAAGTGGGTATTACTGGATCCTGAACCACGCCAAGGTACACGCAGACAGGTTTACCGGATGCGAGCATGAATTTAAACTTAGCAGGCCCGTACGTTTCTCACAATGCGCCAAAACTCACTCTCTTGTGAGTCCCCGACACATAACGCCTTGTAATGACGGTGTAGCTGCAGCGCGTTCCATCTTGATCCACCAATTGTGCCCTCCATTTTTTGCGCCTTATAACGTCTCAACGTTGCGCAGCTATTTCCGGCTTGGTGATTGTTTTAGTGAAATTGGGTCGCTATTATTTCTTTCAACGAGCGAAATAAACACAAGTCAACTCAACATACACACCTGGTGTATATTATTGCACACGAAACTGTTCTAATCATAATTTTGGAAACAAAGAACGGTTTAACAATTTCATGACATGATGGTTTTGCCATTATCTCGTCAACGTTTAAAATACTCTTTTACATTCAGACCAACCCTACTCATTGGTTTGCACAACTGAAGGAGCGAACCTTACTGCGATCAACCGGTTCTTCGAAAATTTGGGAATTCAAATGACCGCAGTGACCTTTGGAACTTGCACAGGATCCGTTGGGGCTACAACAACAGAGTTTTTAGGCTCGTGCGGCGCCTCTATAACAGTAAGTTCAAAAGCAATTCAGTTTCTTGCTTTGCCATTGTGGAACCAGTTTGTCTGTAGTTTATGTCAGTTGTGGGATCGAACAGATGACGTCAGGCATGGCTTTTCAGCCTGTTACTCACAACACACTGGAGTGCCGTTATTTGGCTAGACTATATAGCCTAAACGGCCAATGTCCTGTCACCAGCTGCACTAGTGAGACCTTACAGGTCGAAACAGTGTGCACTGTCTGCAGCTCACAAATTCAATTTCTGTTTGTAACATTCAGAAGATGGTAAATTTGAGACCGACAAGACAGACACTTAAGTCTGATCCTAAATCACCGACAGTCGCAAGCGCTAACAGTTTTGTCAACCGTGAATGACTTCAGCTTTTGCATAGATTTTTGAAACACTGGGTTTAGTCTGGTCGAACGCCAAAGTAAGACTGGGCTCGCGTATGCTATGCGGGTTATTTATTACCGTACTTACATATTTCCACAAACCACGTCAATAGGCAATGTGCAATAAGTTGTCAGTAGTCTAAATCCCCAAACATGCAGTAATTCTCTAAAAAAAATCATTAACTAAACCACAAAATACTCTATTTATTGGATCGTCGCTTTTCCACTAGCGGAAGAACAATGCTTCACATGAAATTGTTACCAATATTTGAAACGAACTGCTGTTTAACAGTGATGACAACAGCGATTGTTGAAACGTTTGCATTACAATGTCTTCACAAGCTCTCCGGTAGTTACGTGATACATTGCCCGTAACGACTCTATTTGTTTAACAGGAAAACAGCACACATGTCCACCAATCGTGGAACCTGACAAACGTCAATGACTCAGCAACATTCACAATTGGTCAATACGTCACGTACCAGGTCACGTGTTCAATACCAAGCTCAGCAAACATTACCACCGCGTTCAACACATCACAATTGTAAGCCAAACTTACACGTTTTCGTTTTAGAAAGCACACGAAATCCTTGAAACATTGAAAACCCTACTAATTCGAGAATCAATTTTGCTTGTACAGAA